>JASUUG010001229.1:0-82076 GCA_030449905.1 Luvunga scandens
TTCTGCAAAATATGAACTGGGGCACCAAATTCATGAATAATACTTTCATAATATGCACCAAATACACGACAAAACCATTTTACCAGCTACGAGTAGAGTACCTTTTGTCTTTAGTTCGAGTTCGACTCCTGGCACAGCTTTGGTTCTTTTGGATATAAGATATTATTATTTATTTATGACTAGAACCTTGGAGAAGCGTTATCTCTTATCCTCTTCTCTTAATCCCGCTACCTGCAAAACGCGCCGTTTTTACTTGCTTTCCATCATTGTTTCTAATTACTTGCTAGTTGCCAACCAGGTGAAAGCTCCACACTGATGCTGCTCTGTTTACGGAAGAGAAAAATATAATAGAATTACAAGAATTATTTTATTACTAATTGAATTTCGAACCTTTTTTGCGCTCAGGTTACTCGGCACATGCTATGAATAAAGATTTTACTTTTGAATTATTAACTTTTATCAAAGTTAGTCTCAGTACAGTAAATTTTTAGATAGCATCGGTTTTATTGGGCTTGGACTTAGATTACCAACAGGTCTACTGGACGTCCGGACCTGTTTCTTTTGACCCAACATTAAACAAACGTCACAAATTTGCATATGGCAAAAAATAATAATAATAAAGTAGAGAGTTTTATTTAAAGATAAAGAGAAAGGGCAGAGAGGGTATGCACAGAAGAACTGCCACTCGATTAATAAAGTTAATAGATCAATAAATAGTTATAAAAAAATTTTGACCAACTGAACTGATTGTTATTTCTCTGCCAAAGAAAATTCAGTATTATAATATATTCATAATGATTTAAATTGGGAAGAATATCATGTATATAATCTATACAATGTAGTATAGATATCGATTTTTATTTTTAATATTTAATGTGGTTCAATTTATATTTATGCTGATGTTAGAAAGAAGATATATTTATATAATATTGTTTTGGATGCTCATGTGGCAACCCATAAGAGTATTAATAAGAGGGGGGGAAATGAAAAAACTAGTGGAAAACATGTTTTTGATGCCTTTTCAAATTAGTGAAAGATAATTTTGATAAATCTATTCAATTTGGCATTCGTGGGTAATATTATAATTTTCACAAAATAATTCTTTAATAATACTGTTAAGGACCTCAATATTTAAATCTCAAGGTATATATCTAATGATCTGACACTAATCTTTAAATGATATAATAATAATTTTACTAATTATAAAATTTATCATATAATGTATAAATGACGCATATAATCAAGATACAAATTTAAATGCACAGCATTCTTATTATATTTTCTAATGGTATTTATTAGTTGAGTTAATTTTATTTATTGGTCTACCACTTAATGATCGTGTCATGCTGTCACAACCTAGGCCACATCTTCAAAGAGAACCCTGTAACATGTGCCGTGATAAAGATTCTGTGGTGATACAAAGTTTAAAATCTATTGGAATATTCTTTTCAAAAAAAAATCTATTGGAATATTAAAAATTTCGTGTCATACCTCGACATTGTTTGCTTATATAGTTTTTTTTCATATATGATTTCAATAAATTACAATATGGGGTTTACAAGGACTTCAGATTAATATATATATAACAATACAAAATTTTATTGAGACTATTTTTGTCTATGAACTAAGTAAACTTAAATTAGTTTAAATTTTTAATAGAGTTGAATGTATAAATTAGAATGACATTTTTATTTTTTTTCACCTAAATTAAGTTATTTTTGAACTTAAAAGTCTGAAAACTAGTTTCAACATTTGTGTCTTTTTAAATTATAGGTTAAATAAATAATAAACATATCATAGAATATAAATAAGATAATATATTAATACAACTCTTTAATATTATAATTAGTATATGTTAATCAATTTTATTATATTTTATGATATTTTTATATAAAAAATATTCATAACAAATTATAAAGGTAAATAATGCTAATTTGAAGAAAATAAAAATATAAAATAGTAATAGTCTATCATTATATTATCATAAGTTACAAGAATGGTAATAATGTTAATTAGTAAATTTTATTTAGGTGATGATGAAAATTAATTAATTAAATATGAATATTTTAGAATATCTTTTCATGATATCATTCACTTTTTAGATTAAGAGGTTGTTTGTTAATTGTTTGAAATCTAAAATTTTATTATTTTCATATTTTTAAAAAAATTTGTTTGTTTGTTTTTTGTAATTTTTGTCTAATTTCAGACATTTAAGATTAAATAGAAAAGTAAACTTTTATGATTTTCATCTAAATGAAAAAAAGTCTCAATGAGATGTAAATTTTATATTCTAAAAATATCTTTATAACATATATTTATTTCCTAAACTATAAAATCTCATCCCTTTTTTGTTTTGGTTTGTAATGACATAAATGTTAAAAAAATTATGTTTAAAATATTTTTTATTTATAAGAACAAACAAGATACCATTTATATTCAGATATTAAAAAAATAAAAATAAATATGTTATTCAAATATTTGTATTCAAATAAATTCATACTTAAGAAAAATTAAGACTGGTTCCAATTTAAGCAAAACAAATGCTACCTAAGTAAAAAAGCAAAAAGTTGATGATTTAATGATTGAAAATTTTTTTATTAAATTGAAAAAGAAAAATCAAGGTAATAGTACTTGATTAAAATTAAGTCAATGAAAATAGACATAATGAATTAATTGATTAAATTAAGTCAATTAAAATAGACACGATGATTTAATTGATAAAAATTAAGTCAATTAAGCTATTAGATTAAAAAAAAGTCCTTAACTTAAAAATCAGCTAAGAAAAGAATTAGTTAAATGTTTGATAAAATTTATTTTTAAAAATGCTATGAGTTTTAAAAGCAATCATATGTATTTGGAGAATCTTACTATTAAACTAATGTAAGAATATAAATGAATGAATTAGACATAATATTGAATAGAATTTATTTACACATTTATAAACATATATTTAATTTTTTTTTTTTATTGTGTATATATAATAATTGATAACTAAAATAAATATTTTATATCATTAATTTTATTTTTTATTTTTTATCTCAGTATAATTGGTATTAATAATAAACTCGTTAAAATTAATTATTTTATTTCATAATTAATAAGGATAATTTTATGTTTTATAATATATATGAGGTTATATATAAAATTTATAATAAGTATAAAACTTATTCTTAAAATTAAATTTTAAAAAATTACTCCTTATTTACTTTTAAAAATATAGTGTAGGATGAAGTGATTTTACCAAAATGATTTCTATAAACACAAACTAAACACTAAAAGTAATTACTAATTTTTAAATTAACTATAAAAAGCAATACCAAACAGCTCATAAAGGTCTGTCTGTTTATATCACCTAGCTTGTTTGGGTGTTTAGTAACTGTTCGGCTATGGCAATTGTTTTTTTTATCTATTTTAAAAAAGACAAAAAGTTTTAGATTTTATGTTCTAGATAATGTTGTTTGGCAAGTACCAATAAATATTTCCATGACATATGTAGCTTTTATTTGGCAACATACAAAATCGACTCTAAACATTATTGAAAAGAAATATATCAACAGATATTCTACTTTTTGTAATTTTCTTATTTATTTTTATTCAACAAACAATGAGCCATAAGTCATTGTTGATATTATTATTATATTTAAGGATCCGGCTATATTGCAACAGTTGTATGGTACCCAAACTTTTGTCTTTTATGATTTAAATAATGTCAAATTTATTTGAGCACCTTACACTCTTTTTATTTATAGTTTGTTTATAAATTTTAAAAGGACAAAATTACCCCCTTAACAAATGTTGAAGAAAATGGATAAGGTGTCGGGTTGGTATTTTGGGGTCATGAAAAGTCATGGCAACAATCCCTCTCCTAGCCACGGCGACCATAAAGGAGTCTTAGTTGGGGGATGAAAGCAAATAGAAGACCTCAAGGAGTGCAGAGACGTGACAAAGATCGGGCGGGTTTGTAGTGACATAGTACAAAAACAATCAAAGAAGCAGTTCAAGTTCAAGAGCGAGACTAAGGTGGTTTTCGGCATCAATTACCGATTGATCTCGGTCGTCAATGATAGAAATTCAACCAAGAAGTTTGTTTGTCTTTTGCGGCATTCTTACGAGAGATCCATTTATGTAAAATCAATTACAAGGCCTTAAGTTACATTTGATAATAATTATGATAGTTTGGAATGTTTAGTATAAAGGATTTGAGGTCTTCGGAAGTTGTGATGGCTGCTCTGCTTTTGTTTTGTACCCAACATGAAGAGGGTATGTTTATATGTAAGTTATCAGCATCAACATCTAGGAGAAGAAGCCTCGTTTAAGATATCATTCAAATGTAATTACTTTAAGGAGTTTGTGGAAAATTAACTGTAAACTCTTTTTAACTTAAATCATACCATGATGCAATGTGAGGTTTTGAAACAATGTGAGGTTTTGAAGCTGGAATTTGTTGTGATATTGTTGGTGAAACAATAATCAAACGAATTGGAATTGTGTTCTTATGCTGTATTGGTATTAGTTTCGGTATTGGTATTGGTATTGTTGTATTGTTCATGAATCATTAAGAGAATAAAGGTGATGGTGAGTCTTTCAGTTTTTGATTTTCTTCTTCTTTTAATTGTTGTTGACTGATGATGATGGAAAATTGGAGATGAAGGTGAAAGGAATGAGGAAAAAATTCTAATTTTTTTTTAATTTATAAATTTAAGGGTATTGTTGTTTTTTTGTTGATATTAGTGTTGGATGTAAACAAATAAGTATTTTCATTTTTATAAAAATAATAAATAAAAACAGTGTAAGGTGCTAAATAAAATTTTAATTATGCATATAATAGAAATATCATAATATTTCTTAATATTTTATAAAAAAAATGGAGTATAAGGTGTTCTGTCAAATTTGACATTAGTTAAATTACAAAAAACAAAAATTAAGGTGCCTTACAACCATTGCAACATAGGTGAACCCTATGGATTTAAGGCCAAAACGTTCAAACGATCAAAGTTTCTAAATGCTCGGTCTAATTTCAGATTTTTTTTTTGAGGTTAGAGTGAAAAGAAAAAAAAAAAAAAAAACTATGTCCACGAGTTGGCAATTTGTCGGAAAGAGTGACAGTAAGTGGATTCACGTCTCAAATGTCCATCCCTAGAATCTTCCAATTTTTACCCCGCACAAACGAGTCGCACTCGCACCAAAAAGTATGCACCGTGATACTGTCCCAGAAATCAACGCATAACCACCTCACCCGAACAATCAAAAAATGCCACGTGCTCAGAGTAGTAGTACGAAGAAGCAATCTGCCTACGTGTCATAATCATACTCCGCCCTTGCGTGGACGTAGAATCAGAGAAGAACAACCACCGTGGTGGTCCCATGCAAACAAAACCAGACGGAGGCCGAGAGAGCAGCACAAAGCGAACGTTTCGTAGGGCAAGGAATTTTTATTTTTTGAAAAATAAAAAATAAGAAAGAGGAACAATCAGTAAATCCTACGATGAATAGTGTGTTTTCTGTCGATGATTTCTCTGACTCATTTTTGTCGTCGCCATCTCCGCCTCCGGCGTCGTTTCATGCTTTGCAGATGAACCGGAGCCAATCGGAATGGGAGCTGGAGAAGTTTCTACAAGAAGTGACGGTTTCTCCGAGGGCGATTTCCTCTTTGTCGGCTAGCGATAATTCAGTTCCTGCAGTTATTGGTCCTTCTGTTATCTCGAAATCAAGGGCTTATGAAATTGGAGATGATGACGTGGTGGAGATAAAAAAGTCTCATCGGGATCAATCTCTTGACCCACCGGTGATTCCTTCTTCAACGGCTCCGGTTGATTCCGATGAGTATCGAGCTTATCTAAAAACCAAACTTGATCTAGCGTGCGCTGCTGTTGCTCTCAGGGTATCTATCACTCTCGCACACAGATATTATCATATTAGCATTTCCTAGTTGATATTTGGAAAAAGTAAAATAAGAATTTTGTTTTCAGACAGCGCCTGTGAAGCCAGAAGATAAATCTTCTTTAATTGAGAATCAAACGCAGGCAGCCAAGCCTTCTGAGTTGGGATCCCAAGCTATGGCTACCGGTAACTTTAAATAACTGAAAAAAAAAAATCTGATTGTTTTGTCATATATCAATACAATTTCATTTGTTCCACTGTTGGTATTGCTTTTGATCCAAAAAGTTCATGTTGTGGAGTATTCAACAAATTCACCTGGAGCCATTACTTTGTTGGATGCTTCAAGAGTCATTGCTCTTGGAGATTGCTATAGCTAGATATTCTGACGAAAATATTAGTTCTCCTGCAATAGTTACTGGAATAATGCTGTATCTTTTGAGTCATTATGTAATAGTCAATGATGCCTTGTGCTCTCTGGTATAACGGGTGGACATTTTTGCGTCTTCAGTTTTGGAGAGAGGTTTCCTATTGATGAATGATCCAGATAAAATATTGTTTCCTTTTTCAGGCACTGCTTGGAGTAGCATCACGTATTGCATTTTCTTCTCCCATTAGATATGTGTATGATCAACCATCGATTTTATGTTGCTTGGTGTTTTCCACCTTTTTAGTTATTAAATCCCGCGTTTGGTATTAGTCTCTCTCTTCTAGGGTATTAGTGTCATTATTGTCATTTATTCTGTCATGTTGATTTTCAGTCAATGTAAGCGCTACTTATGATGTGATAGGAACACACCCTAAGGCTGATTTCAGACCACTTGGCTCAGCTGTCTTACCAGCTGTCCAGGGGGACCAGGGTGCAAGTCAGGCAATCAACAAGTGGGTCATCAAGAGAAGATTCAGACGATGATGAGCTTGAAGGAGATACAGAAACCATAGAGGGTTTGGACCCGGTGGATGATAAACGTGCAAGAAGGTATACTGCCTGTATTGCATACTTTCATTTGCTTTGAGAGGTAATTTGTCCCTTATGATATGGACTATATGCGAGTTCCTCTTTCTCTTTTTCATTTCTCAATTTCTATTCTCATTGTTAGTGATAGTTAGGAGGATGCCTTGATGACAATGAAATATATTCTCTCAATTGAAAGTGCTTGCTGCAGAACCCTTGTTTTCCGGTCAAAATGATCTCACTTAGTAACTCTTTCTTTTTTGGAGAGAGGGAGGTTTGGTTTTGTATACTGATGTATTTGTTGACAATTGATCCTTTATAGGATCTCCAATGCCAATGAATTAACTAGTTGTGAGATGTAGAATTTCAAATTTCTTCATATGCTTTAAAGAAAATCCATTTGTCAATTAATACATTGATGATGACTCAGGATGCTGTCAAATCGAGAGTCAGCAAGACGCTCTAGGAGAAGAAAACAAGCACATCTGAATGAATTAGAAACACAGGTTGCATTCCATGTTATGTTTTACATCATGATGCACACACTTTTCCTGTTTTGTTCTTTATTGATGTGATATGAATGGTTTCATACAGGCCGGTCAATTACGAACTGAACATTCTTCATTACTAAAAGGTCTGACTGACATGAACCAGAAATATGATGAATCTGCTGTCAACAACAGAATATTGAAAGCTGATATTGAGACATTAAGAGCAAAGGTAACCTATTGCTTTATTTGGACGGTACAGCTTTCTGTATTTTACATCATGTGGTTAAGATCCAGTTGATAGTTAGGATCCATTTGGTCTTGTGGTGCTGTGAAAAGAAAGTTGATTGTGTTTGCTAGATATGACATCATTAATAAGTTGATACAGTGACATATTCAACATGAATACCTTGAAAAGTAAAAATGGTTTCTCTTTGAGCACTAGTTAAACTGCAGCATAGGAATGCATTTCCATGGATTAATAAAAAAGTCCCTGTCTAATCCTGGTTAGGATTGCAGTTAATGGTTTTAAATAACAATCATTTCTTAAGCAAAGTTGATTGGACCAGCATCGTTGATGTGATGATAAGTTGAAGTATGTGCAATGGTAATTAGTATGGTTTTCTGAGAATTAGAAAGTTTATGTTCATCTTCATGATGTTGGTACACCATATTTAGTGTGTATGCACAATGTTCTTGTTTGCAGGATGCATAATTCAGCTATTTTGACAAGCTATATTATTGCAATCCAAAATGTGTTCAGTTGTCTGTGTACTCTTGATTATTCTCATTTTCACAAAATGCATACAGGTGTAATTTAGTGTCCACTGTCCACTCTGCATTGTCGTTCTCTTTGGCTGCTTCAGTACCTAGGCAGCAGCAACAAAGTGGTAGCCAAGTGTGAAACTTGGCAGCTTGTGCTCTGACCTGCAGAAATATTATCGTCTTAGCCTTAGTATTTTACTCTTTGCCACATAATTCCCCATATTTTTCTATTGATACTGATGCTATCCTTATATTGGCCACAGTTATATATGTTTATAGAAATTTTTAGGTGAAAATGGCTGAAGAAACAGTTAAGCGAGTGACTGGGTTGAATCCCCTGCTTTTAGCCAGATCTGATGTACCAGGTGTTGGCATGCCATTAGTGAACATCCCACTCGATGCGTCTAGAAATGCTACTGTTCCAATGCAACCAAACCCAAACCAGTTCTTTCATCAAGAAATTCCAAGTATTAGTACTCCCACCCCAAATCACCAGAGATTGGACAGCAGTTTCCCTAGTAATATCCAGCTTCCTACTGTTGGAAATCCTCAAAGTGATAGAGGGGGCAAAAACATGGCTGAAACATCTCCTTTGCAGCATGCCGTTAGCTTAGAGCATGTGCCGCAGGGGTAGGCCATAGAGTCAGTCCACCTGTGGCTGTGCCTGGCTGGGACTCTGGACTTCCACACGTGGGATCAAAGAATAACAAGCAGAGGTAGAATAAATCTGTCTTCCTTTGTTGCCTTCATCCTAAAAATGGTTACAACACACCAATTGGTATAAATTTATCAATAAACTATGTGCTGCACTGCACCTTTTTTCTTTTTCTTTTCAAATCAATCTTCTCTGCACATTAGAGGAGAAAATAGTCATTTTAGGCTGGGATTTTGGGAAACAAATAACTTTCAGATTGACTTTCAGTTGTAAGTATTGACAGCGATCATATAGATCTTGGCATTTTGTCCCTTTGCATCACAATTGCAATGCGATTCCTTCAGCTGGCTTGAATACTTGTGAGTCAACAGCATCTACTATCATTGATGATAGTATCTCTATTTCAGTGTTTTACTTGTTCGTGGCTAGTACTCAGTGGATTTCTTGTGTGTTTTTACTGAAATTGAATAGTTTTGAGCTGCAGCGACCCAGAACAATAGGAATAGGAAGAAGTGCAAAAACATGTCACATTAAGAGTGTGATTGGGATTGAGGTTAAGCAAAAACTACAACATTAAAGTGTTTGGTAAATATTAACTGCTGTATTTTGGAAGTTATATTGATATGATTTTTTACTTGTATGATAGAAAATCAATTGTCTTTAATAATTTTATAAAAATTATTATTTAAAATTTATATTTATTATATATTATTAATTTTTGTTTTATAGTTATAGTTTTTTTTTCTACAGTAATTATAGGTTTGAAGCTACAACACCTCAATTTTAAATACACTCTAATTAGATTTAAAAGATTAATTGGTACCAAGGTATGATTAACTAATTTGATCATTTGGATAAGGGACGGACAATTTCTTCAAACATTAGAGGCTTCCAATCATGGGAGTTTCAGTCAGCTAGAGATTATATTTTTTTAGCTTGCATTATCATTGTTATAGATAATTCCTAGTGAAATAAAAGTTGCAAATTTATCATCACCCTCAACTTTACCTACTTTACCCGCTGGGAGAACGCAAGAAGCTGAGCCATTCATTCCAGTGGAAACACAAGTTTAACAGGCTCTAGAGCCTACATAACTCTTGTCAAAGCGATTGAAGTCGAATCAACCATCCCTTTCACATCACATGGAACTGCCGGGGCTATGTCAATATGCACACACAAGAATGTAAAATTTCACTGATATCATATTATCCTCGTATTATGCTTTGTCTAATAATAATAACGCCCCAACCATGCGCGACAAAATGGTTTCACTAATTTTATTTTACTTTACTGATCATTCATCTTCGCGTTCTATAGAAATAGAAACTTAAAAAATTAATTTGAGCCTTCCCCAATCCCATACCTTTTAAATAATAATAATAGTAAATACAAGAAATTTAAGCATAAATGTTATAAGTTGTTGCCCATTTAGTAATATATACCTGCCATTCAATTGTTTCACAGACAGGCACATAAGATTTGCAAACAGCATTACGGATACAGTAAATAAAATAATTTTGGAAAAAAAATTAATTTCAAGCCATCCTTCTTAAATGACAATCTTTAAAAGAACTTCCAAATTATTATTAACCTCAACATACCTCTCATTACTCTTCAAGGGAAAAAAAAAAAGATATAGACTTTGTTTTCTTAATGGCAATGAGAATAAACTGAGACTTACAATAACTCGAAAGATGTTTTGTAGATTCTCATTTTCCAAGAGGATAAATCGAACTTAACCCAAAAAAAGAAAAATAAAGCGACAGGACAATACAGTAAAACACTAAAACAGGCACATACCAGGAAAGATAGAATACAAAATTAATCTATAAAATTAACAATATTACATATGCCATGCTACAGCTAAAACCAATACTGAAGGAACCCGATAGAACTATAACACATCAAGTATGAACGTTCATCAAATTCTTTACTGCTGAATTTTGGTGCCAGAGTGTAGTCCCGAATGGACTTTGCTCTGAAAGTGGGCTTCCAGCCTGCAAAGTTTTATTTATCGAAATTAAAGCTAGTTAGAGAGAAGATGAAACACATAAACACTATTCATGATATCAACATGCCTGCTTGCACATTTATAATAAATGGTATCGGGTGAATTATAGGTGCGTGCATTGGCAAACATCCTCTTGACGTCCGCAACAAACATCTCAAATGTCACATAATATTGTTCTGACTCCACTCTTTTTGACATTGTCCTCAAATCTGTTGAACAATGGACATCATCCATTAATTCATCTGTTGATGCTTTTTGAGAAACAAAAAGCTTTACAATTGAAACAACCACGGTTTTTTGTTTTTTATATATAATTATCCAGATCAGTAATAATAAAAATGTGTTAAAAAATTATTAAAAGAAATCCAAAATTGTAACAAGATTATGATGCAGAAATAAGTCAAAATGAAACTTCTTACCCATGGGATCTTTGATGATTTCATAGTAATCGGGGACATCACGGGCATCTACTGGTTCCTTGAAGGGCCAGGCGTCAACGTGTTCATGCATTGACTGGTCAAAGAAAAAATCTACTCTAAGAATTAAACAAGGATAAGGAAAACCGCAAGCATGCTTAGTGGTAAATGAAGTTTCTTGGAAAACACAAACTGTAAAGCAGCAAGTATGCTATCATTAATGAAGTACTGATGGCTTCATGGGGTTCTACAAATTAAAAAGAAGAAAGATAAACTCATCACATGTTAGCCAATCATCTATTGGCTCCACAATTAAAAGACAGAAATTTGCCTACAATTTGATATCTTTAAAAAAGGCAAAATTTGTTTGCTTTGAGACCCATTTAATCAATGACCAAAAGGATCATTAGCAATGTATGTCTCATTTCCAGGTTGTTGGTTCCAACAGTCTACAAAAATTTAATCTAACACCCAATGAGTCATTCATTCTTCTTAGACAGCAGTCACTATCTAATGAGAATCAGGACTAAGTTAGTCTTATCACTTGCAAGTGGATCTTGAAAGCTGATTTAAAGAAATACAATTATGAGAAACTATTTGATAAGCAAGATGTATATCCCGTGCAGAAGATAATTGATTCAATTTTGAATGGGTCAAAGTCAGCAGTTAACACCATAAGCAACTCCTTCGCAACATGACAAGATGCTGCTTTTCAGTTTACCTAAGATTACTCTGATAGAAGTTAATGGCAGTTTGATATAGAATTAATCACAAACTTGCCTTCAGAAGTGAGCGCATAAATGCAGTTAAATGCTTCTGATTTGATGCACCATCAGTAGCAGCAGTTAAAGTTCTAAACCGTGAATGGCCCCATTGATCAGGAGTCCATCCAGCTTCCCCTGTCATCAGATTCATCCCAAACTCTCAATCAGGTCCAAACTTTCATCAAGCTTAGGCAAAGAGAAACTCAACTAGAAACCAAATCTCAAGTTCTAGAAACTGCATGATGATGTTCATTATGATTCATCAACAATATGCTTAATACTCACAACATATAACATCACTAAAAAGGGGTTGAAATTTATGAAGAATTATGTTATCAAGTCAAATATTATCTAATCTAGTTACATTCCCATATGTAGCAAATATAATTGTGCAAAACCATGAGAGACTAAAACCACCTATTTGTTAGATGTCAAAGAACTTACTCAAGCCAGGAATGTCCTCAACTTTGATGATTTTTTGGGAACACCAGCTTCTTTCTGAATGAAAAAGTTTTGATCAGAGCAAAGTATAAAACATTCATACATTTCTTGCATACAGCTCTTGATAATCTTTAGGAGAAAGGGCATTTTTCATTTATGAAAACAAATGACATATCCTCTATAAATATAATCCGTGTGTACAGCACAGGGTCTGGCATTCCATACCCTTACCAGTTTAAACTATCTGTGCAAGGAGCCTGACATGTTATACTAATAAAGTTTTTAGTGGATTTTGAGGATTCTTCAAGTAATGCCATAATACCGCTTTCAAGTGAATAGTAAATTGAAAGAACATGTTAAATCCGTTTTGCACATGCAGTATAATAACTGAAATTAAAAATTGGCTGCGCCATTGATCCAGAAATTCCAACTGGTTTCGACATGAAATTGTACTTCATGCTCACAGATTCAATCCAATATAATAGTATTTGATAACCAGTTTTGTTAAACATAGATTTCAATACAACTGTTGAATATGTACAGAATGAACTGAACAGGACCCAAGACCAATTTAGAATGCTGCTACATACCTTCTGAAAATCAATCCCAGGATAAACAATTTGACAATTGGAGAGCTCCCTTATCTTCTCATCAATTGCCTACCATTAGAGGGGGAAAGAAAGTAAATTTGTAGCTAAAATTCATTAAGATTAGGTAAGAAAGTGCAGGGGCTTTTTTACTTTTCCAGGCACATTTTGATATTCTATTGATTTTTTACCTGATCTTTAAGATGGAAGTGGAAAAGTGAGGATGATGTCAAAATTCTAAGGATCATCTAAGAAATTCACTTTAGAATAAAAAGGGCAGCATCATAGATGAAGATACTGCTACAATGATCCTTTGACTACTTCTTTAAGTCATTTCAGACACAAAATTCAAGATTAGTTTATTAGAGCCAAGCATCCTTTTTGTCTTACCTGCCTCTGACGGCGAATCATAGTTGATAAATCAGTGTATGGAAGATTGGGATCAATTTTGCATTCCATAAGAATTCCCCCATCATAATCTTTAATATACCTGGAATGACATTGGGATTCTTAGGGACAATCTAGGAGCAGAAAAAAATGAGATGATACAGCTTAAAGCTTTAAATAAGGATCACTTATAGCAGCTCCAACAAAGGACTAAAGGCTCAAATCCTCAAATGTTCTTTTTTTCTCTCTTTGCTTAATTTTTGCTAGTACTGACAAAAAGATTGAGAAAGATCAAACGAAAAAGAATAAATACATGGCTTTCTTTATGTAGAACCATAAATTCATGAAACCCATAACCATAACCAAAATAACCTACAGAACATAAAAAATAAACTTGTCCAAAAGTTTGGAGTTGAACATCAACATACCCTTGCCATCGATCTTTTTCCAAGTAAATCTCTTTGGTAAAACCCTACACATCAGTAGATCTCATGAGTTTTTAAAACTAAGCCTCCTCAAAACAGGGTAAGGCATCAACAAAATTGAAATGAAAGATTCTGACAAAAGTATTTCTGGAAGAGAAAAATCCAAGATTAATCAAGAATTTCTACATCCGGGTCACTGCCCACAAATTTATACTTGTATTGCAAGTAGCCACTCATAAATTTCTCAGCAAATAATTTTCAGTAAAAATCACATCATGATTTCCAAGAATTTAAAACTCAATCAAATAGAACATAATTACACCTGCTAAAAACAAGTTAAAAAACCCTAAAGCAGATGACCACACCAAAAACAGATAAACAGACCTGTTTAATAAAATAACCCACAGCATTGTTGTCAGCATATGTTAGGAAATGCGTAAGCCCATCAACATCACGGGCATGCTGTTTTAGATGGTTCATCAGTCTGGTACCATAGCCTTTTACTTGTTCATCAGCTGTGATTGCACAAAAAGCTATCTCCCCAAACTTTTGGCTGCCATATTCCAGAACTTTGGCATAAGAAAAAGGTGGGAAAAGAGGTATCATAAAAATATTGATGACAATCTATAAATTATGTTGCACCATTGCCAAAGAAATATTGGGAATGAAAAGGTGATTAAAAATAGATTTTCCAAGTCCAGTTATTTATGGTAATTACATGTGAAAATGGACTTATAACGAAAAACCCAAAAATTTGAGAGCTCAGTTGTTGTTTTGTTGCACCAAGGCCAAATTATTGATAATCTCATATTACATGCTTGGTTTTAAAGTTTAAACCATGAACTAGGCTTACAGAATTAACTTTTGCTTTTGCTTCAGATGGTTTAGGAAGACATTCAGGCAGAGTAAACATATATCATGAGGAGGCAAGATTTTGAATGCAAAACCTGACATATGGGCGATATGTGATGCCACCAACTACCACATTCCCTCTGATAACCATAACCGATTTGTGACTTCTGTAAATCCCACAAGAAAAGCGTAGTGATTATCTTGATAGAATATGGGGAAAAAAATTTAACATCAATATTGGATAGCTAGAAAATCCCAGAAATCATTTATTAGAAAGCTGCATGATTATTTCAGATCTTTGAGCTGAGGTCATGCATAACACTTTAGGAATCCAGAACTGATTTTAGATATGGATGTTTGAGCCAGCAGATAAATTCCTCTTAAGATAGTTTACTACTCAACACTCTAGGGATGTATTAAATGCAACCGGAATCCATAAAAAAAATTAGGAGACAGTCCATAGGATGAAATTTCAAGAAAACTTTTCCAACACATACTTCGAGCTGATATGGCCAGCAAAAAGGCAGTTAGACCTCACATAACACAGTCCAGAAATGCACGTCTGGTGGCAGTAGAAATAACCACTGCCTGTATGCACACTAATATAAATGTGAAATCTGTACGATTGCGAAGATGCTAGTTTCATGTAGCCTAAATTTTATTATTCCAATCAGCAAATAGTTTCATGTAGCCTAAATTTTGTTATTTCAAACAGAAAATCCTAATTTATTTTACTGGAATCGGTTTTCATCTTTCTGTCAGCCTGTCTAATGGGACATAATGACTTGCTTAGACCATCATCCCCACCCTCCCACCAGCAAACTTCTGACTCAACAAGACTTTATTAATAAATTTTTTTGGCAAAGCGAAAGAAATAACTGGCAGCGCTTGAAAAAATACTTAATGATATTACCTGTCCATCACAAGACGCACAATGTACTCTTTAGGCATGTTAGGTAGTTGCCTTGCAAATATATTCTTCAATCCTATCAACCTGAGAGACAGAAACAAATGCGTGAATACACTCCATATCATACCCAATCACATTCTGGGAACCAAAAAAATTCCCAAAATCTAAACACTGGCCATTCTGGAACCTGTATCTAGTGCAATACTATACATTCTAATATACAAAATAACAGACTTCTAATGGGATTCACATTGACTTTGAACAGAGAAAAGAAAACATGAGCATCGATGTTCAAGAAAAGAGAAATAGCTACCAAACCATATGCTCATCAATACCATCATTTGAAAGGCATACGAACTTCAGGTTTCCAGCTTCCTCCTGAACACCATATGCATACCACAGCATGAACACCATATAAAACAGTCATAACCAATACATACCATAATATAAAATTCCCATTTTCATGAAGTAACCTCCATATTCAAATTTTAAGCAAAGTTTATTTTCATATTTTGAAAAGAAAAAGATAAAAGAAAACCCGAAAGACAAAACCTTACCTCTCTTTTCAAGAGCTCCTCTCTCGCACTATAAGCTCCACTAGCTTGTATATTCTCTGTAAAAATCTTCACGGTTTCTTCTTTACTTGCAGTTCCCAGCACCGAGCTACCAGCCAGAGCAGTGGACCCAAGCACACCACTCCCGGAGGTAACCCCTTCCTTCCCGCCATCGGAATTCTCAATTTTAACGGTCGAATTCTCCGTCTTTAACTTCGTGTTTCTTGCCGAGCCAACGGAATTATTATTCTCCAGGCGAGCCGCGGTGAAAGTACGCATAGAGGAGTCGTTGTCGTTCTCGAACTCGTCCTCATCGTCGTCAACGACGGCATCCTCGGAGTCGTCAGCGTCAGAGTCGGCGCCGCGGGCGGAGATGCTCTCGAGGTCGTCATTCGAGGTCAACGCGCCGTCACGAGTGTCCGCGGAGAAGGAAGGAGGGAATGCATGTGGCGCATGGTCCTCGGACGCTCCTGCAGCGGCTGTTGCTGCAAGCTTGCGCTTGTGAATGGATGACGTGGCGGATGCAGAGGCGGAGTGGGACGGGGATGGGGTCTGTGAGCTGCGGGAGCGGTTCGCTGCGGTTAGGTGAGCGGAGTGGGCGTGCGTATCCATCTCCGTTCAGATGGATTTGACTCAATGTTTCGATTCAAGAGACGAGTTAGGTTTTTGCAGGGATTTTTGGTTTATTTGGGAGTGCGATACCGCGAGTGAGTTGTCCCCATTCAGGAGTGAACAATATTTATTTCCCCTGCAGCTTTCTAACCGCACACGGGCAGCACAAGAATTCTGAATGAAAATGTAAATTACATTATAATATACATACATGTATGTATGTATGTATGTATATATATGTATGTGAAGATGTGCTAAAAATTTTAATTATTTGTTAGTATTATATTTAAACTGGTGCCAAAATATTTTTTACGTGACATCTATTTATCAAGTTATGCCGCACTTTATTATTATATAAACACTTTCCCAATAACTAAGTTGGTAGCTTTTGGCGATGCTCCAACAGTGCATGGTGAGATTATTTTAAGTCATAATAAAAGGTTGGATTATTTTAACTTACCAATTTTTTTCTTTCTATTCTCTTTTTAGTTAAAAATTTTATTATTTAAATAATATTTTAAAAATTACTTAAATAATCCTTTTTTCCTCTTTCTCTTTTTAATTTCACAAATTCTCATCAATTTATTTACGCATACTCTTGTAGTAGCAAATAATTAGTATCACTAACTAAGAAAAATAAAATCTACCATTTAAAAATAAATATCAACAAAATTTTTTATCAGCCATAAAAGTTAATGAATATCAATAAATTACTTTTTACTAAAATCAAAAGCTGATGAATATAAAGAAAAAAAATATTTATATATAGATCATGATATACTAAGAAATACTAGAAAAATAAATTTAAAAGAGCGTGAAATTGAGTGTTTATGAGAGTGGAGAGGTAATATGTAATTGTAAGGTAGAGAAAAAATATTAGTAAATAGTAATTTTGCGATTTTCAAATTTAAAATTTTTAATAATGAATTTATCTATTTTAAATGGGTGTATAAAGACATTTGGAGAATTTAAATAATCCCACCACATAATGAAATATTCTACACCCAAGTTTCTATAAATTTTTATTAATTGCTTTAAAAACCTCAATTGAAATTACTCGAAAGTTAAAAGGGTAAAACAATCTATACCCTCAGCCGATCACGATTCAAGTATCTACCAATTTTCTTTTTATAAAATTTTGTTTAAAGTAAGAGAGAAAGTTTCATGGTATTAGATTTGCTAAACAATCATGCGTTGAAAATATAATCACTGTGTTTCTAGTAATTAGTTGCTCATAATCAGTGTCCCCATGTATTTGGTGTAAAGATTCAGATGCAGGAGGAAAAGACTATGTAAATAAAGTCCTTTGATCCTTTCACGCTTTTAAAATTACAAAATTTAAACATGATTTGATACAAAAATGAATTTTCTCCTTCTTAGTAATTATATCACTCCTTTTTCCTGTTCATGTCTTACAATTGTGCAACTCGACAAGAATTCCTTTCCCCTTTTGTTTTTTAACTCTTTCATCAAATGCTGGCGCGCAAGTCAAAGTTCAATTAGATCTTTGGATCATATGAAAGAGTTTATATGGTCATTTTCACTTCTAACTTCGCGTCAACAATAATTTTATTCAATGGCAAGAAAAAAAAACAAAAATCTTTATGCTTGGGTTTGAGAAGAAAGAAGAAATATGAATAAACGATAAAATTTGTAGTATATTTTAAGATTTATAGATGTACTGAGAAATTGAGTGTGAAGAATAATTTTGTAGATTCAAATAGTCACATCTCCTATAATCTATAAATAAAAAAATACCTTTAATAATTCTAATACAGTAAAATCCGAATTTTCATACTCAAGTAATATTAGAACTATCTATTCTATTCTTGTTAATAAAAAAAACATTTTTACCCCTACTTAATATAATTGAAAAGAAAATCATGTTCCATTTATTGTTGAGACTCAAGCTAATCCTCGGTGTACATTGGCACGCTTAGGTTGGTACTTGGTAGCAGGGTAACAACAGCATGGTAAATGCCTGTGAAAAGATTCCAAATCCTAAAATGAGGCACTTGCTCTTGATTTTTTTTTCCCTCTTAAAAGAACTATGTTAATAACAAATCTAATAAAAAAGTATAAATTTTTTTTAAAAATTATAATTAAACGACCTAAAAGGTTTTAAAAACATTTCTAATTTTATAAAAAGTTAAATTTACATTTTAAAAATTATGAAAATTGACATTTGAAAATGATTATAAATATATTAAAACTTTAATAATATTATGGGATTGTCTTCGTAGTCTTTATAGTTTTATAATACGATGATGTAACCTCCATTGAAATCCAAATATTTAGGAAAAACAAAAGCAAAACAATGCCAGCTTATGAAAGAACAATACTATTTGTATATTGTAAAATTACACACGATAATTATGAAGAGAATGTTTGTACATGAAGATAAACGTAGACATATTTATTTTTACTGATCGCGCATAATTTTATGTGCAAATAGCATTGCTGCTCATGAAGAAATATATGCGGCTAGCACAAACGTAAAGCCTAGCATTTTGCCGTTCGTTCCGCGCAAGTCAAAGCTTCGACAGTTGTGGCAGCTGCCTAGGGTTTCTCAACGCGTACTCCATTGATGTCCACCCGCCCTCTCCGTCTCGCCCTCACACCAACAATATTTGTACCGAAATCAATTCAGAAATCAGACGGTAAAAGGAAAAACAAAAGGAAGCTTATAACGGCGAGCACTTCATCAATTTCCATGAAGAAGGATCCAAGGTCACCATGGGTTACCGCTGTGATAGGGACTGGGTCTGGGTTGATAGCCACGGTCTTGTCAAATTTACACCACGCATTGGTCAATGAGCAGTTAGCTTATAAATTAGTTGTTGTAGCTGCCACTTTAATCTTGCTGAGGGACGCGCCATGCATACGACAATATAATCTTCATGATTCGCTAGTTAAAATTTTTGTAGCATTTTAAAATACGATATGCATTCGGTTAGCAAATTTAAATTTTGTTTATTTAAGGGATGAAGTTAAATGTACTGTTAAATTTTAAAATATATGACATTCGGTTAGTTAAATTTATCTATTTAAAGAATGAAGTTAACTTCACTGTTGGATGAAAATCTCATTTGGAATATGGAAAAAAGAAGAAGAAGAAGAAGAAGAAGAAGAAGAAAGAAATGTGCAAAGTATGAATGGGGAGCAGATAACCAAATTTTTTTCTTTCGGTGCAGGACAGTGATCAAACAGCAGTGGCAGCTGCCCCGCGACTCCACGTGTCCATTCAATAACACTATAATCTCCATCACCCGTCTCGAATGGATCAACAGGCTAGCCGTATCGAATAGCGTATAACCGATGCTTAACGATTTGTTACGGTGGACGGTTAAATCCCATTATTTATAAATCCCATTTTTTATAGGGTGAATTCAGAAAAATAATTTATTGGGATTAAACTATATAACAACTGCGGTTTTCTCGGTCTTCTCATTAGGAGGAGACCGACGGTCTGAGAAAAAATTATTCATATCCCTTCTGTTTTATTCATTTTTATATAATAGTAGAATTTTTGTGTGACTTATTTTGTAAAATAAATGAATTATATGTTTATTGAATAAATTGAAATCACTAGAGGGTTAAAATATTATTATTTCTTTAACTTATTATAAAAAACTTATAATTAAAAGTAAAATATTTCAAGATATTATAACATCATTGCTAGTGTTAGAAAGTTAAAAAAATAAAGTAATAATTAATATTTTTACAATTTCACAGTTTATTTCTTTCATATTTAGACTCACTCATTTTTTTTATTATATTTAACTATTCAAAATTTTATATTCTCAATTAATAAAATTAAAAAGAATTTCAAAAATAGCTTTTTATGGTACGCTTTTAATAACTTATATTTTCATCTTGAGAAAATTCTATAATGCCGTAACAAAATTTACGGTATTGATACCGTATTAAATATGGACCGTTTGATTAGATCAATGGTACATAATAATTATAATATAATAAAAAAAATTTAAATTTTTTTCTTTAACCGGTTGACAACCGGTTGGTTAAACATTTATTTTTAAAAAAAATTAACTCTTTAAAATTTTTAAAATTATATATATAATTTTAAAACCGAATCAACAAAAATACAAATACAATCAAAGTCTGCTCATAATTAGGGTTATAGAATCGAATCTAAAATCATAGCACATCGAATCTTGTATGTTCGAAACGATTGGGTTTGGTGGCTAACCCGAGTTTTGTTTTCCTCAGTTGTTCCTCTTTTCCTGCCAATCATCGCTTTTAAAAACTGCTTGAAGCCAAAACAAGTGAGAAAGAAGAAGCTTTACAACTGTTCGTGTTGGTGAACAAGTGAGAAAGAAGAAGCTCTACAATGATGTGGTTGAGGATAGCTCTGCTGAAACTGTGTTCGTGAAGGGGTTTGGGTTCGAAGATAACAGCTGGGCATTAGCGATTCAACGGGTGAATTTTTTGTAAGTCTTTTTTTAACCCTTTTCTAAGTTTTTTTTAAGTGGAGTTTTTATAATTTTTGAATACTTTGCATCTAGATTAGTTGTGGTATTTTGTTTAATTCAAATCTTTCTCGTTTTGTATATTTCACTCTACTTTGATATATAGATTTCAATATTAATGATGTCTATAAAGTGCAAATATTGTAAGGGACCAAATTCTGAAACTTTTCTCTCAAATATAATTGAAGTGACAGAGAATTATGTGAAGTTGCAGAAAAATTTTGGGTTTGATATGCTTCTGTTTCTGGTTAAATTTTCTGCTGTATTTCAGCTTAAATCTTTTGCTGTTTTTGAGTTGAATTTTTTGGCAAAGTTTTCTGGTGTTTTGGGCTTCATTTACTGCTGTTTTTGGGTGAAATTCTCTGCAGTTTCTGGGTAAATATGCTGCTGTTTTTAGTTAATTTTTTTGTTGTATTTCAGCTTAAATCTTCTGCTGTTTGTGGGTTGAATTTTTTGGTAAATTTTTCTTCTGTTTTAGGCTTCATTTGCTGCTGTTTCTGGGTAAATATGCTGCTGTTTTAGTTAAAATGTTTGCTGTATTTCAGCTGATTTGCTACTTTTTTGGGTTAAATTTATTGGTAAATTTTTTTGGTGTTTTAGGCTTCATTTGCTGCTGTTTGTTAGTGAAATTCTCTGCTGTTTCTGGGTAAATATGCTGCTGTTTTAGTTAAAATGTTTGTTGTATTTCAGCTGATTTGCTACTTTTTTGGGTTGAATTTATTGGTAAATTTTTCTGGTGTTTTGGGCTTCATTTGCTGCTGTTTTTGGGTGAAATTCTCTGCTGTTTCTAGCTAAATATGGTGCTGTTTTTAGTTAATTTTTTTGTTGTGTTTCAGCTTAAATCTTCTGCTGTTTGTGGGTTGAATTTTTTGGAAAATTTTTCTTGTGTTTTAGGCTTCATTTGCTGCTGTTTTTGGGTGAAATTCTCTGCTGTTTCTGGGTAAATATGTTGCTGTTTTAGTTAAAATGTTTGCTGTATTTCAGCTGATTTGCTACTTTTTTGGGTTGAATTTTTTGGTAAATTTTTCTGATGTTTTGGGCTTCATTTGCTGCTGTTTTTGGGTGAAATTCTCTGCTGTTTCTGGCTAAATATGTTGCTGTTTGTAGTTAATTTTTTTGTCATATTTCAGCTTAAATCTTCTGCTGTTTGTGGGTTGAATTTTTTGGTAAATTTTTCTTGTGTTTTAGGCTTCATTTACTGCTGTTTCTGGGTGAAATTCTCTATTGTTTCTGGGTAAATATGCTGCTGTTTTAGTTAAAATATTTTCTGTATTTCAGCTGATTTGCTACTTTTTGGGTTGAATTTTTTGGTAAATTTTTCTGGTGTTTTGGGCTTCATTTGTTGCTGTTTTTAGATGAAATTCTCTGCTGTTTCTGGCTAAATATGTTGCTGTTTGTAGTTAATTTTTTTGTTGTATTTCAGCTTAAATCTTCTGCTGTTTGTGGGTTGAATTTTTTGGTAAATTTTTCTTGTGTTTTAGGCTTCATTTGCTGCTGTTTCTGGGTGAAATTCTCTGTTGTTTCTGGGTAAATATGCTGCTGTTTTAGTTTAAATATTTGCTGTATTTCAGCTGATTTGCTACTTTTTTGGGTTCAATTTTTTGGTAAATTTTTCTGGTGTTTTGGGCTTCATTTGCTGCTGTTTTTGGGTGAAATTCTCTGCTGTTTCTAGCTAAATATGGTGCTGTTTTTAGTTAATTTTTTTGTTGTGTTTCAGCTTAAATCTTCTGCTGTTTGTGGGTTGAATTTTTTGGAAAATTTTTCTTGTGTTTTAGGCTTCATTTGCTGCTGTTTTTGGGTGAAATTCTCTGCTGTTTCTGGGTAAATATGTTGCTGTTTTAGTTAAAATGTTTGCTGTATTTCAGCTGATTTGCTACTTTTTTGGGTTGAATTTTTTGGTAAATTTTTCTGATGTTTTGGGCTTCATTTGCTGCTGTTTTTGGGTGAAATTCTCTGCTGTTTCTGGCTAAATATGTTGCTGTTTGTAGTTAATTTTTTTGTCATATTTCAGCTTAAATCTTCTGCTGTTTGTGGGTTGAATTTTTTGGTAAATTTTTCTTGTGTTTTAGGCTTCATTTACTGCTGTTTCTGGGTGAAATTCTCTATTGTTTCTGGGTAAATATGCTGCTGTTTTAGTTAAAATATTTGCTGTATTTCAGCTGATTTGCTACTTTTTTGGGTTGAATTTTTTGGTAAATTTTTCTGGTGTTTTGGGCTTCATTTGTTGCTGTTTTTAGATGAAATTCTCTGCTGTTTCTGGCTAAATATGTTGCTGTTTGTAGTTAATTTTTTTGTTGTATTTCAGCTTAAATCTTCTGCTGTTTGTGGGTTGAATTTTTTGGTAAATTTTTCTTTTGTTTTAGGCTTCATTTGCTGCTGTTTTTGGGTGAAATTCTTTGCTGTTTCTGGGTAAATATGCTGCTGTTTTAGTTAAAATATTTGCTGTATTTCAGCTGATTTGCTACTTTTTTGGGTTAAATTTTTTGGTAAATTTTTCTGGTATTTTGGGCTTCATTTGCTGCTATTTTTGGGTGAAATTCTCTGCTGTTTCTGGGTAAATATGTTGCTGTTTTTAGTTAAATTTTCTGCTGTATTTCAGCTTAAATCATCTGCTATTTTTGGGTTAAATTTTCTGATGTTTTAGGGTAATATTTTTGGTGTTTTGGGCTTCAATTGCTGCTGTTTTTGGGTTAAATTTTCTGCTGTTTCTAGGTAATTTTTTTTGGTGTTTTGCGCTTCATTACTGCTGGTTTTGGGTTAAATTTTTTGCTATTTCTGGGTAAATTTGTTGCTGTTTTTCATTTAAATTTTTCAGTGTTTCTAGATAAATCTTCTGCTATTTTTGGGTTAAATTTTTTGTTGTTTCTGGGTAAATTTTTTGGTGTTTTGGGCTTCATTTGTTGCTGTTTTTGGATTAAATTTTCTGCATTCTTGGGCAAATTTGTTGTTATTTTCAATTAAATTTTTCATTGTTTGGATAAATCTTCTGTTCCTGCTGCTACTTGCTCCATTTGAGCTTCTAGAATCCATTAAGAGTAGAGGGGAAATGCAAGCTGTTTGTGAGCTTTCGATTGATGTACTAAGCCAACAATCATATTGCAAAAAATCTATATATTCTTTTTAAGTTTGTTAATTTTATTTTTTTAGGATTATAACTAATGTTGTAAATGGTTATTTTCTGTCACTGTTCTAGAAGCAAATACTAGTTTAACTTTCTACGAAAGGTGTTCCTAATTCTTGCTTAGGCGATTGAATTTTGTATTGAAATGTTTATTTGTAAAATAATTTTACAAGATCCAAAACTTGTGATATTTGACATTTCTTTTTGTGCCAAATATCTTCATGTACAGGTTCTTGTTGTAGACTAAAAAATGGCTGAAAATGTAGACATTGGTAGCGAGAATGATTTCGAGGAGAATGATTTCGAGGAGAATGATAAAGTGAACCAAGCAAATGGAATTTTAAGAAAAAATCGGCCTTTCATTGAGTATTTGTAAGTCTTCTTACATTAAATATTATGTGTTTGATTGTTAGTAAATTTATGAATATTTAGTAAAGTCAAGCATAATAATGTGTGAGATAATCTGATTATATATTTTTAAAAATATTTAATTGACTACTGACAAGCAAGAAGCAAAAATATTACGAGAACAAGGAAAAAAGTGGTGAGTGTAGCTACGATGTCAATTAATTTCCATTAAGTTTGGGACATATTTCAAGCAATAATAATTTATTTTTTAATTTTTTAGGATAGAATTAAATTAGGGAAATGTTTCAAAAATTTGAGTGAAGAAGAGAAGGCTAAATTTAGAATGGTTGGTTGTGATATAGCACGGAATAAAGACAAAGAAGATGATTTTGTAAAGGGAACAAAGAAAGCCATGGAAACTAGATGCGCTCCAGATCGTTTTGCAAAACTGGTAGCAAAATTGTCAGAAAATAAAAAAAAAGCTGTTGTGGAGTTGGGATTTGAAAGTCTTCTGCACATAAAATGTGGTCGACTAAAACGAGATTTATGTTCATGGTTGGTTCAAAATTTTGACCCATTTACTTCATGTATTTTTTTGCATGGGAGGAGTATCAATCTGTCACCTCAAGATTTTGAGTACATTATGGGAATAAAAGATGGTGGAGTTGACATTGATGTGGATCTTAGTATTGATGACATAGATATATTGAAGGATAAATATTGTGATGACAGTGGATACATTAAGCTGAAAATTTTAGAGTCAAAATTGATGAATCAAAGGGAGGTGAATGATGATTTTAAAAGAGGCTTTGTTTTATTTGCTATAGCTACACTTATTTTTCCTAAATCGGGGTTGAATTTAACCACTTATTACTTGGTTTTTTTGAAAGACACCAGTGTCATAAATAAAAAAAATTGGGCAACGTGGGCTTTTAAAGGGCTCGTTGAAGGCATACAAAAGTTTAAGGCAGGACAACAAAAAGTTGTTAATGGCTGTGTACTATTTTTAGAGGTAATAGTTTTTTTAAAATAATTTCATCATTTAAAATTTTATTTTATTTTTTCTTTGTCTTGATCATTTTGTTAATTATATTGCAGCTTTTTTACATGGAAACTATATCATTTGCACGAAAATCTATTGATAAATCTTTGAGTCCAGTAACAACATGGACAAGTCGAGATGTAACTAACTTCTTGAGTTTTGTTAAGAAAAACGGTGGTTATGGGAGCTGCAAGGTATGACATCTTTTTTTTTTTATTTAAATATTAATGTATTATATTAAAATGACATGTATTTAATAGTATGTCGTATTTATTAGGTTACTTTGCGAGAAATCCATCCTGAACAAAACACGGCCCAAGAAACATTTGATGGAACAAGTCAGAAGAATGAAGAGTGTATATATAATTGTCAACATCAAAAGGAATTATCATTGGTTCGAAAAGATATTGGCCACATGGCATTGGAGCTTGAAGGTTTAAAGCATTCAATGAGTAACTTGATGCAGCAAATGCAACAAGTAAAGGAAACACTTAAAGAGAACTTAAGCCAGAAGCAAGTAGAGCAAAGAAAAGGAGAATAATGGCACTCCTGTTAGAATTACTTCTCCTTCCCGAAAGCGACAAAAGTATGATGAATCAAGCCATGAAAATATTAATTTTGACGAACTAATGAAGAGAGCCAAAGAAAGGGTAGAGGGAGATAATATTCTTGAGAAGAAATTATTAGATGAGGAGAATGTTGAAGAGAAACATCATGAGAGAATTTTGTTGAGTGGGTTATACCTAAACGAGGGAGAGTGTAAGCAAATTTTCAACAATGTAGCTATACAGGTATTTAGCAATAAACTATGATCTTCTTTTTTTCACAAGTAAAATATAATAGTGCATATGTGAGTATTAAGTTATAAAACATCATTTTTTCCCCCTTTGTAGGATCATGGCCGAAATGAGGATTGTTTTGTTGAAGAGGAATCATCAAACCAACTTAGTGTATTCGAGGTTAAAGATATGCGCTCCCGAAAGCGAAAGCCTGGTCCATACCAAAAATCCCCTTATGATCAGTTTCCTAAAAGAAAAAGTAAACAAAAAATTTTTCTTGATTCAATCACTCTACTAAATTCATTTTCAGAAGAAGATATGAAGTTGCTGCAATATATATTTCAAGAAGAATTGCCTAAAAAGTAATTGGATTTTCTTATAACCCACTTTCCATATGTTATTATTTTTCATTAACATTTGTTATAGTTTTAATTCTATTTTTGGATTCTTAATACAGTGAGCATATTGTTGATGGAATTAGTTTTTTCGTCTCTCGCCAAGAGATGTTTTCTTTGGCTCCTAATACTTGGATCATTGACACAGTAAGCATACCTTCCTTATATTTAATTTAATGATTCAATTTACTTATTTTCTTTCTAAGTATTTCAGTCTTCTTGTTTAACAACTCCATTTGTAGGTCATAGATTGTTTCGTCAACTACTTGACAAACAAAGAACGTGCAAAAATGAGCCTAGAAATGCGTAATTGGTATTTGCCCACCATATTTTCGGTAAGTTGTAAATGTTATACTATGAATTGTTTTACCTATAGTTGACTATATATGTTGAAAACATACTACTTTTGTGTTTATTTTATGAGTTTTGCAGCAAAAAATAGTGTCAAACATGACTTGCAAAAAAAAGTCAAGCATCGAAGACTTTGTCAAAAATCATAACATTCGAGATAAATACATGTCAGAACTTGCAGTATGTGAAAAGGTAAGAAATTAAATGCAAACTTATAATAAGTCATGGCATTGCTTAAGACATTTAATGGTAGTTACTAAAATTTATGCATTTGTCATGTAGATCTATGTTCCTATAAATGATGGCTCTGCACATTGGTATCTAGCGGTGTTGATTGTTAAAACGCAAATTGTTGAAATTTGGGACTCTTTACCTAGTCATAGTTCGAATTCACATCGAGAGGAAATTGTTAGAGCAATTGTAAGTGAAACTTCCATTTCACCTATATTATACCAATAAATATAAATGTCGCTGACTATTATCATCATTATCACGATTCTGAGGGACTCGATGAAGTTTTTTCGATGATTATTTGAGAAAATTTCATCCACTTTGGGATTTTTTTAGTTTTAAAATTTCATATCCGGATAATGTCCCAAAGACAACCAAATGGAACGATTGCGGCTTGTTTGTGATGAAGTTCATGGAGACGCAACGTGATATATCACCTATAAAACATGTATGCGACATTAATTTTATGTCATAGTGGTTCAAACTTTTACAATTAATGATGACTTTATTTTTTTTTCCCCTTTATTTAGTATAACTCAACAATAGAAAGATATCGTGTTGCACTCCACCTTGTCAACGGAGATATAAATAAAGTGAGAGATAATATCAGAGATAAGGCTGAATTATTTTATGAGTCGCACAAGAATCATCTTCCACCAAACAAAGTGACAAATAAAGTTAATGGACAAAAAAACTTGAAGAAGAAAAGGTAGAGCCCAAGAAGCCTGTAGCATGTTAAGAGTATGTTCTCCTAACCATGTCTTTCTTGCTTTTTTTTTGTCCTCTCATGTTACGTTTAATGGTTTGTATTAGTTGTTTATTAGTTATTGCAATTACAATTGTTGTTTTAAATAAAATTAATTAGAAGCAATTTCCAATTGGCAATTGCCTAGTAAATTGAAAACGTAGTTCTTACTTGTTGCTGTGTGAGTTACTTGGTTGTTGGTGGAAGAAACATTGTGTGTTATGTAATTTAATGATCATCTATTTTGATAATTCTCAATTCAAACTTGTTTCATTCACGTGTTTGTTCAATAGGAATTTTGTTTTTTATATTGTTGAGCAAGAGGAAAGTCAAGGATGTACTATAATATTTTATAAATTTGGTCTTTTATTTGAGTTATGAAGTCAATAAATTGTACATGTACAGTAAACCTCTTTAAATTAGCCATAGATTTGGTGATATCACTTGCTGGTATAATGTGTCAAAGTCGTGTTTATTTCATTCTTTTCAGCTGGTTTGTACCGAGGGTGATTTCATCTATAATGTTCAGGTTAACAGGCTTTTGCACGCTGAGCAATTAAGGATCTGATGGACCGACGAACAATTACCTTCACATGTGCACATGCCAATTAGTAGATTCAGATTTTGCTAAGTGATTTTAATTATGTTATGATTATATTGAATGATTTATTCATAACTTTCTCTTTGATATTTTGATCCACGTACATGGACAATGGTAAATTGAATTGATTTTTTATGTTGTTGGTTCTTTTCTGATCCAAAAGTAGCCAAGGAAAAGGCTTAGATTTTCACGGGAAAGTCTAGAAATATTTTTATTTGAAGGTGTTGTGCAACGTTTACCAGAAAAAATAATAAGAAGAAAAGAAAAATGTAAAGCATCTTAATTAAATAATTAATAGTAGGCATAAGCTTACGCAGTGTATGAAAATTTATATAAGAGAAAGATACAAAAATTAAAAAATTTAAAGAAGAAATAGGTATGGGGAAACAAGGATGAAATGCTAATCTAGAATTCAAATTCCAATTATCAAATAGTTGTTTGACTTGTGGTTGTAATTGTGGACATTCAACATTCATTCGACTTACGTAGTAGTCACCTGTCACTTGAATCTGTATTTTACTCAAGAGAAAATTCACTTTTTTTTTTTTTACCTCTCACTTGAATGTGTATTTTACTAAAGAGAAAATTCACTTCTTTTTTGTTTGATAATAGAAAATATCATTTTAATGCTATTATTACACAATGATCCAAAAGTAGTTTAAGGGCCAGTTTCGTCAGTTGCCAAAAAAAAAAAGTTCAACTTGTAACAAGATTTTTTTTAAAAAAATAATATTAGTTTTAAAAGTAGTCGTACTTATTTAATAATTTTTATTGTTAAATAATTGTAAGGATACAAATATAAATGACTGAAATACATATAATATTAAATATAATTTATTTACATATTTTTACACATGTGTGTGTATATATATTAAATTGTGTAAATAAAATAAATAATAACTAAAATACATATTATCTTCCATTAATTTTTTTTTTGTTATCTTAATCTAACTAGTCATAATAATAGTCTATTTAAATTTAACAATTTTGTTTTCTAATTGAAAAAGAAAAATTTTGTAAAATTTATAATATACATGAGAAATGCCATCAAACTGATTAGCAAATTCAGCATCACAACCATTGTAAATATAGTTATTGCTTTTTTCTTTTCTCAATTCAATAGAGTTTTAAAACTTATAAAAGAGAGAGGGTGACTTGATTGAATGGTTAATAATAATGGTCCACACTGGTTAACAAGATATAATAGTACTAAAATATTTTTTATTCGATTGGTTTGTAATGAAGATGGTTTCATTTCTATTGTTCATATTAACAGGCTCTTGCACGTTGAGGAATTAAGGATTTGATAAGCCAATGATCAATCAACTTGACATTTGCACATGGCAATCAGTGAATGAATTATTCTTATTTTTTTTTTCAATATCATAATTTTGTTTATATTTTAATAAAAATTAGTAACATGTCTGTGTTTAGTTGGACCTTTTTTTCTGAGGAAATTATATTGCTTATGTCATGAAAGTGACTTAATTCTATAAATATTATATCATACTGAGTAATTCCAGTAATACAACAGTTTATTAAAAATAAGTCGTAAATATCCTTAAAAGATGATATTTATTCTCCATTTTATCCATCCATTATCCATCTCTCTTCACCCAACCATTACCAATTCTTGCCTAATAACTACCCAACCTGTAATTGTTATTTACTTGACCTTTATCTAAAAATTACATAATCTTTTACGTTACTCCTATTACACTTATATTAATACTTATGTTTTGTTTATTGAACTAGAATCAAAATGGGTTGAAATCGGAATGAGAATGAGTTAGAATGAGAATGAGTAATAAGAATTGGAATAAGTTATTTAATTTAAAAAATTATTATTATTAATTATTGTTTAAATTATGATTTTATATAATATGATAATTATATTAATATAAAATAATAATTAATTATAATAATTACATTAATAATTATGATAAAAATATATTAATTAATTATATTAGTATATTAATTAATTATTTATAATTATAATATATTAATATATTAATATATTAATTAATAACAATAACTATATTAATTCTTTAATTATGTTATAATAATATATTATAATGATTATTAATTAAATATAATTATCATTAATAATTATTGTTAATAATGTTAATTAATTATATTAATATAACTTATTCAATTATAATAATATATTAATTATTGTAATTATTTATTCAAAAACTATAATTATTAATATATTATTGTTAATAATATATTAATATATTAATTAATAGTAATAATTATATTGATTAATGAATTAATTAATAATAATAGATGAATTAATAATAATAATTATATTAATTATTATTATTATAGTATATTAATTAATAATAATAACAAAAATAAAAATATATTAATTATTGTGATTATTTATTCAAAAATTATAATTATTAATAATTAGTGTTATAATACAAATTTTGCCCAAAACATTATCCTTTCAAACAAATATTAATCCATCTATTAATAACTGTATAGAAAAATCGTAATTACACAATATTACACCATCACAATTTTTTCAACAAAATAATCAGAATCATAAACGTTGAGGTTTTATGCTGCCATCATCATTGTCCACAACTCCAATAGCTTACACACCTATCATCACTGCCAAACTTGAAAAATAGGACGCAAGGCCCCAATCATAATCATATTATTTTCCAAGGAGTAGACATTTGCGTCATTGCTGTTGCTTTCAATCCTTGAGTTCTTTGTTCAAGGTCGAATGAGAATTTATCCAACTTTAACTGAATTATTTTAATTTAAAAAAAAAAGCATAGAGTCAGCACTAAACCAGAAGATACTCACAAAATAATATTTCTAAAATTACAAGCAAAATAGTAATCCATTTATTTAGGGGAAAAAATCATCAATTCTATTGGTAAAGATTTAAGGCTGATTTTATACTTTCGGGGCTGGATGAGTATGTTCAAAAAACCAGTTCAAAAATTACTGTTACTATTTCAAAAGAAATTAGCCTTAATAGGGAATTAAGGCTAATTTTATGCTTTTGGGCCTGGATGAGTATGTTCAATATAAATGAGGTCATTTGTATTATTTTGACTTAATGGGGGCTGATTTGAAATTAGCCATATTAAAAACGATTGCAACTTGCACATATTACGTTATGATCGAATAGAATTCTGTAATCTTCAAACTTGCAATTTCCTTGCCCAGAATTGAGCTAACAACCATATTGAACACAATGGATGATGATCAACAAGGTTAATTCTTCATTGTCTTTCAATGATTTGTGTATTTTTTCTTTTATTATTGTGTTATGTTATTTTTCCTCTTTCCAAAAAATTATTCTTGTTTAACCTTGTAAGATTACTATCAGTTGTGTCTATTATCATTTGGAGGCTACTGTTTGGCAATACTATGTCACTGATTGTAATATGTTCTTATCGTATTATGACAGGCATTGACAAAAACTACAAAGTACCAGAGTTTGACGTTCCATCATCATACAATATTCCTTCAACAGTACAGGCAGAAATACTATCATGTTTTTTAGTTGTCCATAACTAATTAATAGTATTGGGTGATTTCAGTTGTTGATAATAAAAAAATAATATCAGATGATTTCAGTTGTTGATAATAAAAAAATAATATCAAATGATTTTAGTTGTTGATAAATAAACTAATAGTATCATAATATTTTAACTATTGATAATTAAATAACAGTATCGGTTAATTTTAGTTGCTGATAACAAAAATAATTGTTCATATTCTATTATGACAGGGAGGGATAGTTCCTGTAACTCCATTTATTGGGATGGTAAAAACATGTATGACCTCACTGCTGTAGACGTTATTGGAAGACAGTTTACATCACTTGAAGAAGCTACCTATTTTTATAAAAAATACTCAAAAATAATGGGTTTTAGTATTCGCATTCACGATGGGAGACGTGATGCAGATGGTACACCCATAATGAAACATTGGGTTTGTAGTAGAGAAGGTGAAAGGGATAAGAAGTATATTGAGCGTACAAACAGAGTTCGTGAGCCTAGAGCTATTACGAGAGTCAAATGTCGAGCAACATTCAGGGTAAATTTAGATAAAAAGTCCAAAACTTGGGTTGCTAGGAGCTTTGTTCCGGAACACTCTCATGAGTTGGCAGCAGATTTTGAGACTCAATTTCTTCGGTCTCATCGAATGGTTAAAGATTCTGACAATGCTCTAGCTAATTCAATGAAAACGGTTGGTATAAAGACAAGTCAAATTATGGACTTCTTTGTCAATCAGGGTAGGGGTTATGACAATTTGGGCTTCGGATTAAAGGATTTATATAATAATTTAGATAATGTACGTCGATCTATGATACTTGAAACAGACTCAGAAGCAGCACTGGCATACTTAAATGCAAAAGCTGATATGGATCCGATTTCTTTTGTAAGTACTCTGTAGATGTGGACAATAGACTTGCAAACTTGTTTTGGGCAGATTCTATTGCTCGTTTGGATTATAGCTACTTCGGGGATGTTTTGGCTTTCGATAGCACTTACAAGACAAATGAGTATGGGAAGCCTTTGGTTATTCTACTTGGTGTTAATAATCATTATGCAACAAGTTTTTTTGCGTGTGCAATTCTCGCGGATGAGACAGTCGAGACCTACACATGGGTGCTTGAAACATTCTTATTTGCTATGAATAATAAAAGGCCTATATCTATCATCACTGATGGAGATAGAGCGATGCGTAAAGCAATTAAAAAGGTAGTTCTGGCATCTACAAAGAAAGCTCGACATCGACTATGTATTTGGCATCTACAAAGAAATGCACAGTCTAATGTACATAAAACGCCTGAATTTGTTACAAGGTTTAAGGATTTTATGTTGGGAAATTACAGACCTGAAGAATTTGAGCAATTATGGAAATGAAACATAAAATTTACAAATCAAATATAAGTCTAGTAAATTGATTGAAAAAATTATAAATTAATGTTAGAGTTGTAAATTGGATAAAAAACATTTGAAAATCACACATAACATTAGTAGATTGATTGAAAAAATAGTAAATTAGTGTTATAGTTGTAAATTGGATCAAGAAATCGTAACAAAAACAAAAACTTAGAACAATGACATAAAACTTGTAAATTTCCATTAAATGAGAAGTAGAACAAAACATTTGTAAATCACACATAAGACTAGTAAATATATTGGAAAAATTGTAAATTAATATTAGAGTTGTAATTTGGATAAATAAATTATAAAGAAAACAAAAACTTAGAAAAATGACATAAAACTTGTAAATTGACATGAAATGGAAAATAAAACAGAAAAGTTGTCAAAAACACATAAGACTAGTAAATGGATTTAAATAAATAGTAAATTAATGTTAGAGTTGTAAATTGGATAAAGAAATTGTAAAGAAAATAAAAACTTGGAAAAATGACATAAAACTTGTAAATTGACATGAAATGGGAAGTAAAACAAAAAATTTGAAAATCACACATAAAAATAGTAAATATATGAAAAAAATAGTAAATTAATGTTAGAGTTGTAAATTGGATAAAGAAATTGTAAAGAAAATAAAAACTTGAAAAAATGACAAAAAACTTGTAAATTGACATGAAATGGGAAGTAAAACAAAACATTTGTAAATCACACATAAAAATAGTAAAAATATAAAAATAGTAAAAATATGAAAAAAATTGTAAATTAATGTTGGAGTTGTAAATTGGATGGAAAAATTGTAAAGAAAACACAAACTTAGAAAAATGACATAAAACTTGTAAATTGACCTTAAATGAGAAATGAAACATAAAATTTACAAATCAAATATAAGTCTAGTAAATTAATTGAAAAAATTATAAATTAATGTTAGAGTTGTAAATTGGATAAAAAACATTTGAAAATCACACATAAGACTAGTAGATTGATTGAAAAAATAGTAAATTAGTGTTAGAGTTGTAAATTGGATCAAGAAATCGTAACAAAAACAAAAACTTAGAACAATGACATAAAACTTGTAAATTTTCATTAAATGGGAAGTAGAACAAAACATTTGTAAATCACACATAAGACTAGTAAATATATTGAAAAAATTGTAAATTAATATTAGAGTTATAAATTGGATAAAGAAATTATAAAGAAAACAAAAACTTGGAAAAATGACATAAAACTTGTAAATTGACATGAAATGGGAAATAAAACAGAAAAGTTGTCAAACACACATAAGACTAGTAAATGGATTTAAAAAAATAGTAAATTAATGTTAGAGTTGTAAATTGGATAAAGAAATTGTAAAGAAAATAAAAACTTGGAAAAATGACATAAAACTTATAAATTGACATGAAATGGGAAGTAAAACAAAAAATTTGAAAATCACACATAAAAATAGTAAATATATGAAAAAAATAGTAAATTAATGTTAGAGTTGTAAATTGGATAAAGAAATTGTAAAGAAAATAAAAACTTGAAAAAATGACAAAAAACTTGTAAATTGACATGAAATGGGAAGTAAAACAAAAAATTTGTAAATCACACATAAAAATAGTAAATATATGAAAAAAATTGTAAATTAATGTTGGAGTTGTAAATTGGATGGAAAAATTGTAAAGAAAACAAAAACTTAGGAAAATGACATAAAACTTGTAAATTGACCTTAAATGAGAAATAAAACATAAAATTTACAAATCAAATATAAGTCTAGTAAATTAATTGAAAAAATTATAAATTAATGTTAGAGTTGTAAATTGGATAAAAAACATTTGAAAATCACACATAAGACTAGTAGATTGATTGAAAAAATAGTAAATTAGTGTTAGAGTTGTAAATTGGATCAAGAAATCGTAACAAAAACAAAAACTTAGAAAAATGACAAAAAACTTGTAAATTGACATGAAATGGGAAGTAAAACAAAAAATTTATAAATCACACATAAAAATAGTAAATATATGAAAAAATTGTAAATTAATGTTGGAGTTGTAAATTGGATAAAGAAATTATAAAGAAAACAAAAACTTGGAAAAATGACATAAAACTTGTAAATTGACATGAAATGGGAAATAAAACAGAAAAGTTGTCAAACACACATAAGACTAGTAAATGGATTTAAAAAAATAGTAAATTAATGTTAGAGTTGTAAATTGGATAAAGAAATTGTAAAGAAAATAAAAACTTGGAAAAATGACAAAAAACTTGTAAATTCACATGAAATGGGAAGTAAAACAAAAAATTTGTAAATCACACATAAAAATAGTAAATATATGAAAAAAATTATAAATTAATGTTAGAGTTGTAAATTGGATAAAGAAATTGTAAAGAAAATAAAAACTTGGAAAAATGACAAAAATCTTGTAAATTGACATGAAATGGGAAATGAAACATACAATTTGCAAATAAAATATAAGTCTAGTAAATGGATTGAAAAAATGATAAATTAATGTTAGAGTTGTAAATTGAATAAAGAAATTGTAAAGAAAACAAAAACTTAGAAAAATGACATAAAACTTGTAAATTGACATGAAATGGGAAGTAAAACAAAAAATTTGTAAATCACACATAAAAATAGTAAATATATGAAAAAAATAGTAAATTAATGTTAGAGTTGTAAATTGGATAAAGAAATTGTAAAGAAAATAAAAACTTGGAAAAATGACATAAAACTTGTAAATTGACATGAAATGGGAAGTAAAACAAAAATTTTATAAATCACACATATAAATAGTAAATATATTAAAAAAATTGTAAATTAATGTTGGAGTTGTAAATTGGATGGAAAAATTGTAAAGAAAACAAAAACGTAAAAAAATTACATAAAACTTGTAAATTGACCTTAAATGAGAAATGAAACACAAAATTTGCAAATCAAATATAAGTGTAGTAAATTGATTGAAAAAATGATAAATTAATTTTAGAGTTGTAAATTAGATAAAGAAATTGTAAAGAAATTAAAAACTTAGAAAAATTACATAAAACTTATAAATTGACATTAAGTGGGAAATAAAACAAAAAATTTATAAACAACACATAAAACTTATAAATTGACATTAAGTGGGAAATAAAACAAAAAATTTATAAACAACACATAAAACTTGTAAATTGAGATTAACTATAAAATAAAATGAAAATTTCGTTAATCACATACAAGACTAGTAAGTTTAAGAAAAAATGAATAAATTAATGTTGCAGTTGTAAATTAATCTTTAGAATTAAAAAAAAAAGTTATAAATGTTGTGTAAAACTTGTAAATTAATATTAATTTTGTAAATCATACATGAAACTAGTAACTGTAACCTGCAACTTGAACAAAAAAGGATAATAACCTGTTACCTAAATAACAGGTTATCTATTTATTTTGAATTAATGGTGAAGATTTTTTATTTAAATCTAACGGTTCACGTCTATTACGGCATTAATGCCGTAAATTTAATTACGGCATTATAGAATGACCCAGTAATTTATTCAGAAATTTATTTACTATTTTGAACTGGCTTCAATCCTCAAGTACTTTTTACACATTATTTCTTAGTGGGCTTATATTTCGGGGTGGTCCAGGTTTGGATTCGGACTAGACTTAGGCTATGTTGTTCAGATAGAATCCGGCCTGGGTTAATAAAGAAATGGTTTCGAGTATTGATTTTCAGTACCTAGCTATTTCTAGGCACGGGTCTGGACATGATCCAAAGAACCTGAAACTTAGATCCGTGCTCAGTTGAATTTCTCATTTAAAAAAATTAAAAATAAAAAAATATAAATATGCCCTAAACCTTTACCCATTTACAAACCCTAAATCTAAACTCTTAACAATGTGTTGGTTCATTGCTTTTTGGGAAGATGCAGATGGTATCATTTATTTTACATCTTGGCTATTTTTCTATGATTATACTCGTATAGTCTAACGATTATAGACCCCAAAAATCAGAAAAGTGAAGTATTTATTCCCCAAATCTAAGGGAAGTAAATATATATTAATCAATTGTTCCCTTTCAGTGTGATATTCTTGTTGCTTATCCGATGAAAAAGCACGGCATGAGCTTTTCTCAAGCTATAGAGCATTACTATATCCGGCCAGTCGAAGCACGAATCAAAACCCATGCCTGGGTGATGCTGGGTTCGACCCGGCAGAAAAAAACTGTGCATAATTCTTGGTCCGAGCCCTTGTTAAGAGAATTTGGGTCGGTTCCGAGTAGGCTTAAACCTAGCCCGGACCCAGTGTTTCGCCATTCCTACTTGTATTTACGCAAGTCACATGTAATAATATACCCATTTTTTTTTTTTTTTTTTTTTTTTTTTTGGTGTGTCAAATTTCATTTTGTTTCAAAAATGAGTTTGAACAAGTCTGGATCATTTTAGTAGCAAATGATAAGTGTTGTCTGCTCATTTTTGTGGTAAAGTCAATATCTGTAGAGGTTGATTTTATTCCTTATCTTAATATTTCTTTGAATTTATTAGGGGAAGATTTTTTAAATTAATATTTAAGAAATCTCTTGATTGTACTAAAATTTATATATCTAGAACTCCATCTAGATGTAGATTGTAATGTATTTGCAAATTATGACAATTTCAAAACCATTATAGAATACAAAAGAAAAAGTTTCTACATATCAAACCTAGTTATAAACTCACATGAACCTTACCCCGATACCATAAAACTTCAATTAAAATAATGATGAGATAATAAGGTCCAATTATTATTTTATCACATTGTTTTATTTAAAAGTAATAAGGTCCAATTATTATTAAGACTGGATTAGGGATGACAATGTGATAAAACACATGTGTTATTTAAAAGTTATATTTATTAAATATTATTAACTTTTATTTTATACTTATAATTTTTTTTTTACAACAATTATAACTTAAAAACTATAATACCATTGTAACTTTATTTTTATTGTAAATATTCACAAAAACACAATAATAAAGTTATTAAATTTGCCAATGGAAAGCATGACTGTCACAAAAAATAGTTAGGAGTCCTGCTTGTGGTGTCAAATTAAAGAAAATTATGCTCCATTTGTACTCTTCCCAATTTCAAGAATTGCAGCTATATTTCCACACCAATAGGAGTATTTGGTGCACTGAACACTGTTACCATATGTAACATCCCCCAGCCAATTAAGATGTGCTTTAGTCTAGAAAACATGTAACCCGTCTGAAGCTGATTTAATTTTTTTTTTCTAGCAACAATTTCCTTAAAAGTGCACCCCAGGCTAGATCAAGTGATTTTTTAAGCAATTCTATTTAGCCGGTCACTCAAATTAAAATTATGAAAAATGTAAGTGTTTGAAAAATTAATTTAAACTTTATCCATCTCTCCATCTTAAATTTATATTGTGTATTACTATATATTCATCCAAATACATTAACCTCGAAATTAAAAAATAACTTTTTTTTGGTAAAGGAAATCACCTAACACACAATAATTCCTGATACCAACTGAAAATTTGAAAATTAATTTGATAATACAGCATTCCTGATCAAATTTCTTTAACTTTTTGTTGACAATAATTAATGGATTAATATAATTGTTCTAAAAAAAGGGGTAAAAGTATGGAAGCGTTGCCCACGTTGTTTAAGACCCCACGATGCGACTACCATTTTCCTTTTTTGATTCCTTCTCTGATTTCGCAGTTACGAGTGACCTTCCCTACTCCCCGTCAGAATGTCTGCTAATTCTGGCAGTGCTAATTTTTCTGAAAAAATCTGGTAGTTACAGGAAGATTGTCTGCTAATTCTAGCAGGGCTAATTTTTGCAGTATTCCTTACAGGAAGAAGGTGATCCCACAATATGACTCCCACAATATGACTACCATTTATAAAAGTAATTGATATGATTTTTTATTTATTTAATAAATTTTTTTTTATATTTTTAATAATTTCATCAAAATTATTATTTAAAATTAAAATTTATTATATATTATTAATTTTTATGTCATAATTATAATTTTTTATTTACAATAATTATAGTTTAAAAATTATAATTATGACATAAAAATGAATATGTCATAATTTTTATTTACATAAAAATTATTATAAATAAAAAATTATAATTATGATATAAAAATTAATAATATATAATAAATATAAATTTTTCAGCACCTCAATACTAAACACACTTTTAATAACAGCAAGTATTTTGTAGGATTAATTTCTTTAATTTGATTTCCAAAATGAGAAATCAAATAGTCATTTGGCTGTGCCTGCTGGTTTATGGGAATATTTTCTTCACTAGGAGAATAATTGGGTATTACCCAAAGGTATGTGAAAGAGTACACATTTTGTTCAATGCGATTTTCAGGATAAGAAATCGAATTGCGATTTAGTAGTTGTTGAGGGTGTGTGAGAGTAGTTTATTCGCTATGATTTCCTAGACGAGAAATCATCAAATAGTGATTTTGTAGTAGCGGCTGGTTTGTGGGAATATTTTCATCATCGTGATTTCTCTTAGAAATCAAATGATTACTCGGTGATAGCTGGGTTGGGCTGTCATTTGTCATTGACTGAGCGTACGTGATAGTGTTTTGTACAATAAGATTTCCGAGATAAGAAATGGAATTGTGATTTTGCACTCCGTGCTGATGGACAGTGACGAGTTTTTTCTTCAACATGATTTCCATTCAAAATCAAGTGGTCTCTAGCTGATTGCTAAGGAGGAGAAGCCAATTATTGACTTGATTCCCCTTCATCATTAGTCAAAATACCACGCTTCTTATTCTTCTTGTTGAATCTAGATCTCAAACCAGAATCTGTTACTCTCCAAGACTAAGAAACGATTTTAACCAAGTTACACAAATCTAATCAAATCGAAGATTAAGAACCAGAAACAAATCAGATCCAAGACAAAAGAACACACAAGAATTAAGTGGTTCAGCACCAGTTCATGATGCCTACATCCATTGAAGAATCAGTACTGTGTTTTCACTCATATTGATCTCAAGTGTTTACAGAACTTGTAGAATACAAAGATACAAAGTAAAAACTCTCTCACTTCTCTCTACAATCTGTTACAGAGCATATCATACGTTCCCAACCTCTCCAGAAACTCTGCTTGATAACCAGCGTTATGGGCTTTTTATTTCAGTTGGAATTTCCCGCCAAACTTAACTGCCTTCCTCTTGATCACGTGCTTGCATCATGACTTTATAACAGAACTGATGAAATGGCAGTTTCCTCAGTCGTTTTGCAAATCAAATACTTGCTTCTACTGGACGACAATCAAGTCTATGTCAGTTTCAATTTCAGCTTCTGGGAATGACATGTCAGTCTTAGAAGCAATTGATATATGACATATCCAACTTAAGGATTTAGTTCACATTTCATCACTTCTTATTATGTTTTCTTGTTATGCAACACATAATAGATTCCTACTACATGAATTAAAGGCAAAACCAAAATAAGGAATACTGCATTATCAATTAATTTTTCAAAAATTCATTAGCATTGCTACAATTGCAACTCACCAAACAATAACGGGTTCATTCATCAAGTCATGCAAATGCTTTTGGACACGTATTTGTAGTTGCATTTTAAATAAAGTAACAATTTCGTTAATCATGATACGAAGATCCTATCCATTAACGTTTAACTAATAGGCAACAAAGATATATACTTATGAGTTATGACAATGCTATATTTGCTGCAGGATTTTAGGCAAAAGTAAAAACGGCAAAGATATATGATTGTGCTGTCAATAATATCCTGCAAGATTGTAGGAACAATTTGTTTTTTAAATTTATGATATTAGATATATGTTAAAGATATTTAAGCAAATTTTTTGGTATTGTTTGTTTCTTTTCTTTGCATAAATTCAGATACTGCAACAATGAAATAAATGAAAATTTACCGACCCCAATTTCTATGTGTTCTGTTCTCATTATTTAAAATTTAAAACCAGCAAAGTGGTATCAAAGCCCTTATTCTTAAAGGGCCTGCAATGTGTGAGTGAACTAGAGAGGCTTCCTACACCAAATCAAACACTTAGCCTTCAACCTAAAATTCAATATGATAGGAAATAGTTTCTTATCTGGACCTTCAGTTTTCACAAGTGAAAATTGTCAAATATGGACTATGAAAATGGAATCATACTTTTAAACATGTGACCTATTGGACTTGGTAGAAGCAGATCTTGAGGACCCACCATTAGCTCATATGAGGAATAATAGAGATGAAAGAAAAAGGAGATATAAGGCCAAGAAATGCATTCACTCTACAGTTTCAGAGACAATTTTTATGAAGATCGTGGCCTGTGAAACAACAAAATAGGCATGGGATCTCTTAAAGAAAGAATATCATGGGAATGTCAAGAAAAAAGAAATGCAGGTCCTAAACCTAAGAAGGAAATTTAAAATGTAGAAAATGAAAGAGACAGAAGTAGTTAAGGACTATACATATAAGTTGTTGGTGATTGCCAATAAAATTAGAATGCTAAGGGAAGAGTTTTCTAATAAGAGGGTTGTAGAGAAGATTCTAGTGACCTTGCCTGAGAGATTTGAATCTAAAATCTCTTCACTTGAAGAGTCTAGAGATATGTCAACAATAACATTACCAAAGCTCGTCAATGCACTGCAAGCTCAAGAACAAAGGAGAGCTTACAAAAAGGAGGAGACAATTGAATGAGCATTTCAAGTGAAAGAGGCTGATCGAGCTCAAGGTGGCAGCAAAGAAAAGAAACAATGGAGTAAGAAGAATTACAAGAACGGGGAAAGCACTATCAATGAAGGCAGCAAAGGCAAGCACTCTCTTTGTCCTCACTGTAAGAAAACCTCTCATCCGCCAAGGAAATATTGGTATAGACTTGACATTCAATGTAGGGCATGCAAGCAAATGGGCCATATGGAGAGGGTGTGTAAAAACAAACAACAAGAAGGACACCAAGGTCAAGCAATGGAACAACAACAAGATGAACAACTTTTTCTTGTATTTTGTTTCTCAAGCAACAGTTCAAGTGATGACTAGCTTTTAGACAACAGATGCACAAATTACATGTCTTTCGATGAATTTCTTTCCAAAAAAGTAAATAAGTCAGAAGTGTCAAGGGTCAAAGTTGGCAAAGGGCATTATATTAAAGAGGAAGGTAAAGGGACTGTTACAATAAAAGACTCAGTAAGTATAAAGCTAATTTCGCATGTATTACTTGTTCCTAAAATTGATCGAAATCTACTGAGTATAGGACAATTGCTTGAGAAAGGTTACTTTGTTGTATTTAAAGATACACTACAAGAAAAATGATATTTTATTAAAAAAAATTAGTCACCAAAGTTAATAAATTAGTCACTTTAAATCTTTTATGACAAAAAATAAATTGTCACATATTAGTTGTAGAAAGACCGTCTTATAAAGTTCTAGCGACCAAAATTATTTTAGTCATATTAACAATATGTTTTTGTGACAAAAATAATTGTCTTAAAATTAAGTTAAAATTGTCAGAAATGGTATTGAAAATGGTTAAATTAGAGATTTAAACATGCATTCAATGACATTTCATATTTGTCACAATATGTGATTCGTAGTAACTATAATATTTGTCTCAAGAGAATGTAAATATAGTGGCAAGAATTACTAAAAATTGTCATTTTAGAGGTTTGAGGATACAATTAGCAACATTATTTATTTTGTTGTTGAAGTTTATATATCGCAACGTTACATAATTGTCCCTAGTAATTATCTTTTGTGACCTTTTCTGTAAATACAATTGGTAATTAATTTAGTCTCAAATTTATTTTACAGACAATTTATTTTTGTTGATCTTATAATATTGATTTTGATGATAACAAAACTTATATATTCTTGATTAAAATGTTGGGTCTATTAAAATGAATTTCTTAAAGCCATAGACATGTTTAAAGAAAGCTTAATGGTTGTTAACTTAAGTTGGAAAACCCTTTTCTAAACAAAAGTTGCTAAAAATATAGATTTTGAACATTAATGGTGAACCGTTTATTGGAAAACGGTAAACCGATAATTTACAGAGAGGAAACTGTCTTTGCAATCCTGCACTATTTATTTGAGAAGATTCTGAAAATTAACGGTGAACTGTTTATTTGAAAATGACTAACTGATAATTTACAATAAAGATAAAGTTTTCTAATCTTAAGCCGTTTAGCAAAAACGGAGACCTAAGTTTGTTTTACAGGTTTCTGAAAATAAATGGTGATCCGATAATGGTAAACGGTAAACCGTTTATTTTAAATCAAAGCACAACAGCTATTTGGACAAGTCAAGATGGCTAACCGATAGCACCACACGGCGATCCGATTATTCTCAGAAAGTCAACAACGGTCAGTTTTCAGCTCCAACTATAAAATGGCTCAATCAAATTCAAATAAATATAGATCAAACAATCTCTTTTGAACTTTAAACTTGTTTTATTTCATTAATTCACACTTTGGGATTTCAATTGTAATCATATAGATTGTGTGAGAGATTGTTTGATTTTAAATATTTATTTTTGAGTGATTGTAAGTGTTGGGATACCCTTGGGTTAAGAGATTGGGGATAATCTCTTGTTGTAAAGGTTCATTGACACATTTGAAGTCAATTGTAAGTGTTGTTAAAGCCTTGGAGACTTGGTTAGTGGAATCCTCAAGCCCGGTGAGCTTGGAGGCGTGGACGTAGGCACAGTTGGCTGAATCACATAAAAATCTCATGTTTAATCTTTCTTCCCTTATCTTTTTAATTTCAAGCATTGTTAAAATTATTACTTTTGAGTTTATTAAGACATTAGTTTTAATTGTTATGTGGTTTTATTTGCTTAATTTTTAAAGAACCCAATTCACCTCCCTCTTGGGTATCCTAGTTAATATTTAAATTTTGCTATTTCATGACTAATTAAATTGTATCGAAACATTTTAAGTGACCACTATCTCTTGTCATAAAATGTAAGCATTCGCAACTACAATATTTAGTCAAAAAATTAATATGTTGTGATGAATTCTTTTGATGCAAAATATATGTAATATAGTCTTACATTATTTTTAACCACAATCTATTTTACTATTTAATGACTATTTATATTGTATCCAAAATATTAAATTGACTACTCTAAATTGTCATTACAAGAAAGCATTTATGACGACATATTGTAGTCACATAAATTGATATACAGTGACTAAAAAATTTAGATTCGAAAAAAGTTATTCAATAACAATTATTTTCATTTCAAGTGACAAGCAATATTATCTCATTTTTTCTTTAAGGATAATATTTTACTATTTAATGACTATTTTTATTGTATCCAAAAAGTTAAAGTGACTACTTAAAATTGTCATCAAAAGAAAGCATTCATAATTGTTGTGCAAATTTTATTGAACTCGCAAGTGCACGAATCTATTGTAGAATAGATCAATGGTGACGAGTGTCGATCCCACGAGGAGGTGGATTTTAATTGGTTGTAGAATTAATTTTCTTAGTGGGTGATTGGATTTATAATGACAATTATGTAGGCAATGTATTAACTTGAATTAAAGCTATTTGAATAAACTATTAAAATAAAATGCTTTGATCTCCGGATCTGTACTCAACATGCACTATCGGCTTAACATTCATTATTAGTACCAATTAAATCATGAAGGGGGAATTTCCACTCATCATGAACCACACTCTAATAGATATGGTGCTAAGGGCTTCCCGTGCCAAATAGTAATAACCTTGCCTAGGGAGGCGGTTGTTCCAGCCGATATCCAGACAAGATTATTACTATCTGTCTACGAAAAGTCAAAACAACCACATAAATTAAAGGGGAAAGAAAAGTAAATTTACCAAATTAAGCCCATGGCGCATGTTGAGACTTCACCTTTAACCCAAGCTTGAAAGGAAATTAGCCACTCATAATTTAACTAGGGGTAAAATGGGAATTTTATTAAAATACGTAGAAAATACAAGATGGAGATGGAATTAGAGAAAATGGAGTCCAAAAATAGATTCAGGGGTGTCAAATTAGGAGGGGGGAGCCCCCTTTTTATAGATACACTGAGTAAATCATGGCCATCGGATCAAAACAATTTGGACGCTCAGGATTGCGCCACGTGGCAAGTTCCTATTGGATGGAACACATCATCAGGGCTGTTATTCTGTGTATATGCATGTACCGCATACACGCTTTTTTTCGGTCCACTAACATTCTACGCCACGTCACCGGTCAACATTTTTGGTCCAATTGTATCGTGACACGCCATCGATCAACGCCACATCATCGGCCAATGCCACATAAGCGGTCAATGCCACATCATTCGCCCAATCAAATGTCGCCACATCATCGTATAGTGCCACGTCATCGCACATTGCCACGTCAACAGACAAGATACATGTGAATAAAGTGCTATGAATGAAGGTCAGTGCCGTGACAAGATCAGTATATATCAACCGCATCAGATGTGTGAACAAGATCAGTATATGTGAAAGCGACTGCTTTTTCTTTTTATGCTCCTCCTAAGGTTTTCGACTGTCCTGAGTTCAAAAGTGCTGTCCGTTTTTCCATCTGATCTCTCGTTTATTGTGAAATGACCATGATATCCCCTAAAATACATAAAATACTTAATTAAAATAAAACATACATAATTAAATTACAAGGGACTTAAAAATATAAAAATAGGGATGTTAGTGAGACTTGAAGTGTAAAATGATGATTTTCTCCACTATAAATACACACTTTCTAGTACTCAACACACCCCCCAACCAGCTTGTTGCTAGTCCCTAGCAAATTAAGCGAAAACAAAAGTAAAATTTTTTTTTTTTTTAAAACTGTGGTATTTATTCAATAAGACTAATGTTAACGATCAAATAAAAGTATAAGTATTATCTACAGTCTAAAGAAATATCATTCCCACATCAACTCTCCACATGAATCAGTTTAGAAAACTTTGTCATAACTTTAGTAATCGAGTCACTTTCAATAATGACATATCAAACCCCAAAATCTCACCGGTAGTAATGATACTCTCACAAAGAAATTAAACCCAAAAATAATCACTCCAGTGATTGGTAAATTGAGTGAAAATAATAAAGAAATAATATCACACTCTCACCAAGGTGACAAAAATATGCCCTCAGCTTAGAAATAGTACGATTTTAATGCTAATCAAACCAATACATTCATCATCTTTTTATTTTTTTTTTATTTTTTATTTTTATTTTTTATTTTTTATTTTTTTTATTTTTTTTAATTTTTTTTTCTAGTATGCATTGCCACATCTTTTCAACCTATATAACTAGTTTCTATTTCAGACTATAGTTCCCTAAAATCAAGAAGGACTTTTATTAGGACGTAACGTAGGTTAGGGACGTTGCTAACAAAGAAAGGATAATAGGAAAACAAAATATATGTTTGAAAAATAGAGAACTTTGGAGATTGTAAGGTGCTTTTAACTTATTTTTTTTTTTTTTTTTAATTTATTTATTTGTATACATATATATATATATATATATATATATATATATATATATATATATATATATATATATATATATATATATATAAACCCTTTTCTTTTTTTTTTTTTTTTGTGAATGCAAAATTATCTCTATTTTCAAACATAAATGGGTGGTGGGAAATACAAAATATAAGGTAATACTCCACATTGGAGTGGGACAAGATAATAGGTTGCCAAAGAAAAAGTCTTTATTTTTATTTTATTATTAATTAATTTTTTTTTTAAGGCTCAAAAGGGGTTAACTATGGATACATATTAATAGGGTTGGCTAGAAAGGCTCAAACGGACCAAAGATGGCCTTTCTGTCATCTTTTAGGATTCTAAATAATCTTTCATATCTACTAGTTAGATGGACCTTCAGATGTGGCAACAAACACTTTTTTTTTTTTTTTTTTTTTTTTATACAGAAATTTGGAGATAAAGTATAAAGCAATAAACTGCTAAGCTGAATGAAAAATGGGCAAAAAGGGGTTACTCTCCAAGAAAAATAACAGGCTCAAAAACTCACTTGGAAATTATTATGACATGTGTATTTTTTCAAGCAACTTATATTTGTTTCCAACATCAACATGTAGAGTAACAAACATGGTGTAACATAACTAAAGACCAAAGATAATACAAATACTAAAATTTAAAAGTTATCATGTCATCTAATTATGAAAAGATCACACAAAATGGTTTTTTTTTTTTTTTTTTTTTTTTAATAAGAAGATGCGTTTCTAGAGTCACTGCACTCCATATTCAGCCATCTTCAACTCAAAACATTTAACCACAGTTAGTTTCTCAAACAAAAATTAGTAAAAACTATACCAAGATTGAGATATTCCACAATTGTCAACTATTCCCTCCCCCCAACCTGAACGGAACATTGTCCTCAATGTTTGAAAGAAAATAGGGTTTAGAAGACATCACCTGATTGCTGTATCACAGAAGAAAATATTTACAAGCGGAGAGTTAAATCTAATTTGCACTTCTTACTACGGCTACTGTTACCATAATTAGTTAGTCATTCCAGCACAAGGGTCTTGGGATCTGGCTCTGGTCTATAAGCTTGTAATGATCAATTAACTCGTTAGCGAGATGAGCACAAATAAAGATTTTTTCATTTGTGAAAGGGATGAAATGATTTTTATTGCATGGTTAAGAAATGCGATGAAGCCATCATAAAAGTTATTGACATTTAACAAACCGATGGGTTTCTGATGAATGTTCAGATGGGCCCAAGATGCTAATGTGATTAGTGCCTCTAGAGTTGCAAGATCTCCTGGTAGGAAAATAAAAGCATCAGCATGATTTAGCATTTCGATTATTCTTTCTTGCATACCGAGACAACTAACTCTTCTCCAGGTTGGTGAGTCGACATACAAAGCCAACGGTTTGAGGCTTGGGATGATGCCTAACACTTGGCTCCCTCTCGAGATAAACGACTTCCGAGACTAGTTTTGATAACCCTCGGTCACCTCCTCCATAAACCGGATGCAAATTTCTTTTCGCATGCGTTGACCAAGATCGATGGTCGCCTCAACGAACTCTTTATGTTTGCCATAGTTAAATCCAGAGAGCACACAAATGTTCTTGAATTGTTTATTGGGAGTAGCTGCCATTGGGATGCTTCTCAAAAATAATTTGTGAGTCTAAAAGAAAAGGATCATATTTCAAGGATCTGGGTGACAATGATTTACAGCTGTATAGGAGGTAGCATATCTATGTCAATTAACGCGTAAAGCACATGGCTCGAGAGTCAAAAAGGAAATAGTAAAAGAAAAAGCACTCAATTATTAAAGACAATAATGCAATTGATAAAACAACGGTGAAATAAAACAACAAAGAAAGTAAAACAACAAAGAAAAGGATATTTACAAGTAATTGTGATTGTGGCTCACATCTTCCTCTCGGTTTTACGTCCGTAGAACGCTTGCCAACGCCTTTTTTGGGTCGAGGATAGCTTCCTATCCAGTTTTCTTATAAACCGGCAAACAGTGGTCGTTTATAGTCAGATTCCCAAGACTATATCGTACATGCTCTTTCAAATAATGGCCATAATCGGAGAATTGCTCTTCAGACGTATCCACCAGGATGCGTTTCAAGAGACAAAAGGACATTATCCAATGACTCTTTATTCAAGCCATCCCTAATGAATTGAATCTTATCTTCCATGTTATCGACATCATTCGAAAGAACAAGGATTTTTATCGCATTTCATCCTGGCACACTTATGACAATTAACATGAAGTTTTTCAGCTCTTCGTTTTCTCGAGTAATTTCCTTTACCACAACCAGGCATGTATGCAATAAATTTAGGAGGTAACTCACCGCCAAACGTACCTTGGCCTCAATTAACCAACGGATGTCAGCAGGACGTTATTTCTCATAAACAATCGCATGCGTTAAATCGCATCGAGCTTTATAGATCGTAAAGAGGGCATTCGAGGAAGTGAAGGAAATCGCTTGTGAAGCTTTGCTAGAATCGCGTTTCTGTCCATACCTTCTTCTCGAGAATATTAGTTATTATGGGAAACTAAAGTAACCGACTTTGATTGTCACGAGTACCGTTATCCGCCACTTAGGGGTAACAAACTAGAGAACACACAAAAAAAAGAAAAGAAAAGAAAAGAAAAGAAAAGAAAAGAAAAATAATAATCTCACAATTGTCCTCTTATTGAGTTTTCCTCAAGTTCGATTTGGGTTTCGTTGATACCTCCCTCAATTTCTTTGAGTTGTCTTTCTAGATCTTCAACGTGGGATACCAACTCTGGAGGTTGTAGCTTCCAAATACGATGCGTTTTACAAAATCGTATCTGGCTTCTCAGATGAGATTGTACACGTTGAAGTTGTCTGAGAATGTTTAAGAGGAACTGTCTAGTTGAGGAACACATAATTAGAAGTGATAAAAGAAAACTGAATGATTAAATAAACACACTTTCACAAAAATTTAAATCACCGAAAAGAAGAAATAAATAAGAAAAATTCTTAATTTAAATTTAGTGGGTCACTCAAATCTATTTCGATGCCTTTTTGCACGTGGTTGGTACTCTAGATATGACTTCAATCTTTGACCATTAACTTTAAAAATTACACCGTTCTTTGGATCCTTAATTTTAACTGCTCCATATGAAAAAACAGTGTGGACTATAAAGGGACCAGTCCATCGATAACGTAACTTACCTGGGAATAGGCGCAAACGAGAATTGAATAAAAGTACTTTCTGACCTGGCGTGAAAGATTTTCTCATAATTTGCTTGTCATGAAAGACTTTCATTCGCTGTTTGTAAATCTTGGCATTTTTGTATACATCATTACGACTTTCTTCAAGTTCCCGGTTGTGATTTTCTTTCTAAGTTAGCTTGCCGCATGTCAAAGTTGAATTTCACGCCCGGTGATGCACAATGCTCAAGTTTTGGTGGTGATTCGATGATGGACTCGTTTTTCTACGATGGTGCTAGTTGTTCCACTCTTGACTTCCATTTGTTAATGTCCATGGATGGTGAATCAAGTAAGGCGTTAACCTCATCTATTGATTTGTCAATATCAAAATTCAAACCAAAGTGAGTTAAACATGTTTGTAAAGCGGTCATCACTAAGATTTGAAAGAAAAGTATTATCAACTAATTCTTCGATTAAATCCACATCAACAATTTCATCATCTGCGTTGGGAGGTTGTTTGGCGATGTTGAAGATATTTAGCTCCATCTTCATATTGCCAAAGGACAATCGCATATTTTCGATCCCGCATTGAATGTGAGCATCGGACGATTTGCCAAGAGAGGTCGCCCTAAGATAATGGGGACCGCTTCTCTTGAATCCTCGGATCTGGTTGAGTGTCAATTACAATGAAATCAACAGAAAATAAAACTTATCTACCGTATAAAGACGTCTTCCACAATACCACGAGGTTTTTTCATGGACCGTCTGCAAGTCAGAACACCACCTGGAGTTGGGTGTAATTCTCCCTACCCAAGTTTCACAAAATCGAGTAAGGCAACAGATTTACACTAGCTCCTAAGTCCAACAAAGCATTCTCAATTGTGTGGTTCCCTATACTACATGAGATAGTGGGGGAGCCTGGGTCTTTATATTTTAGAGGAAGTTTGTGTTGGAGTATAGAGCTGACGTTTTCTGTTAAAAATGCCTTCTTTTGAACATGAATGTTTCTCTTTTTAGTACAAAGGTCTTTAAGAAACTTGGCATAAGATGACACTTGTTTTATAGCATCAAGCAAAGGGATGTTAACACTTACCTGTTTAAAGATTTCAAAAATCTCACTTGTAGATTTTTCCTTTTTTGCTTTAGCTAACCTCTGGGGAAATGGAGCTTTTGGAACGTATTCTCGTGGGTTGGTTTCTTCTTTCTCCTCTGATGATGAGTCTTCTTTATTTACCGGTACAATTTGAGTTATTTTTGATACCGGCATTTCCACTTTGTTGTCGACTTCTTTTCCTTTTCGCAAGGTCATGACGGCTTTGACCTCTCCATGCTGCTGAGGTGAACTGGTACTGGCTTCATACACTCCTTTAGGATTAGGCACTGGTTGACTTGGGAATTTACCTTTCTCAACAGTCATTGCCAAGGTCTGAACTGATGAAGCAAGTTGTCCCACCATTTTTTCAAGGTTTGAAATTGATTGGGTTTGTGAGTTGAAACCCGCTCTCATCTCAGTTCGTAGTTCATCAATGGTGCGGTTTTGTTGCTCGATTTTGGAGTGAATAAGATTCTTGAAATTCTGAAATGCATCCTCCCATGGTCTAGGTTGAGAATGGTTTGGGTTCTGATTATATGGTCTAAATGGTGGTTGAGAGGCTTGAGGATTTTGAGGAATTGGTTGCATCGGTGAGTCGACTCTTTGGTCCATTATGTTGGAATCCTTGAGACCATGAAAAATTGGGGTGGTCTCTCCATCCGGGATTGTACATGTTGGAGTAAGGGTTGTAGTTTGATGGCTTTCTCATTACATCTATGGCATTGGCTTGATCTGAGTATGAGTCCTGGTCATGTGGCTCCGTCAATTTAAGAAATTGTTAACGATCTTTATTTGTCGGGAAAGACCTTCAACTATGTCTTTGACTTCTTTAATTTCTGAACTTGGCCCGCCAATGTGAACCTCATTTACTCCCTTAACTCTTCTAGTACTCCTGAGTGAACGACTCCGTTGTTGGGAATTATACGTTTGTCGTTGGAAAAAATCCAAAATCTCTGATGCACTTTTTGACATTAGCTCTTCTCCACTTGTTGCCATTAGCCATTCTTGCACATTCGGCAATAATCCCTCCAAAAAGTATTGGCATGGGTGCCATTTTTCGTATCCATGATGTGGACACTTTAGGAGTAGCCCATTGAATCGCTCCCATGCTTCGAAAAATTGCTCATCTTCTCTTTGTGTAAACTTTGAAATTTCCCTACGAATAGCATTGGTTTTATGTACTGGGAAATATTTATTCAAAAATTGTTTTACCATTTGTTCCCATGATGTAATGCTATTAGCAGACAATGCATTGAACCATGAATGAGCTCTATCCTTTAAAGAAAATGGGAATAATCTAAGCTTAACATCATCATCTGAAAAATTCTCATATTTAAAAGTTTGACAAATAGCATGGAAATCATTCAAATGATTACATGGATCTTCATTTTCTAGACCATAGAATGTTGGGAGACAATTTAGCACACTATGTTTTAATTCAAAACTCCTAGCAGCTACATTTGGATATCGTATGCATGATGTGCTCAAGTTAGCTAAGGGACTGAAGTAGTCCTTAAATGGCCTCTCTTGTGGCGCTGGTTGCAAATCCATTTCAAATTTATTTTTAATTGTAACGTGCTTGTGTGTGCGAAGTGTTTTTTCTAATTCAAAGTCTATAAGCTCAAGATTAGGTAATTTTGACCTACGACCATGCATGCAAATAAAAAAAAATGATAACAAAATTAATAAAGATAAAGGAGAGCGAGAAATTACGATATTAACCTTATCACGCTGTTGCTATAAAAACAACTCAAGTGTTATATATAGAAAAGAAAATACGTGAAACAAATTAAAATAAATTATTAGGTGGATGAACCTGCCGATTTCACAAAATAAACAAAAAATAACATGAAAATTAAATTACAGAAATTTGAAGAAGAGAAGAAAAGAAAAGAAAATAATACCTACTTCAGAATGTAATTTTACTTTTTTTTTCTTTTTTTTTTAATAATAAAAAAATATTACAAGGAAACAACTAAAAAAAAATAAATAAATAAATAAAGAAATTAAAAAAAAAATTCTACAAATTAAAATACTTACCTCCCCGGCAACGGCGCCAAAAACTTGTTGTGCAAATTTTATTGAACTCGCAAGTGCACGAATCTATTGTAGAATAGATCAATGGTGACGAGTGTCGATCCCACGAGGAGGTGGATTTTAATTGGTTGTAGAATTAATTTTCTTAGTGGGTGATTGGATTTATAATGACAATTATGTAGGCAATGTATTAACTTGAATTAAAGCTATTTGAATAAACTATTAAAATAAAATGCTTGGATCTCCGGATCTGTACTCAACATGCACTATCGGCTTAACATTCATTATTAGTACCAATTAAATCATGAAGGGGGAATTTCCACTCATCATGAACCACACTCCAATAGATATGGTGCTAAGGGCTTCCCGCACAAATAAGAATAACCTGCTTAGGGAGGCGGTTTTCCGATATCCGCACAAGATTATTACTATCCATCTACGAAAAGTCAAAACAACCACATAAATTAAAGGGGAAAGAAAAGTAAATTTACCAAATTAAGCCCATGGCGCATGTTGAGACTTCACCTTCAACCCAAGCTTGAAAGGAAATTAGCCACTCATAATTTAACTAGGGGTAAAATGGGAATTTTATTAAAATACATAGAAAATACAAGATGGAGATGGAATTAGAGAAAATGGAGTCCAAAAATAGATTCAGGGGTGTCAAATTAGGAGGGGGGAGCCCCCTTTTTATAGATACACTGAGTAAATCATGGCCATCGGATCAAAACAATTTGGACGCTCAGGATTGCGCCACGTGGCAAGTTCCTATTGGATGGAACACATCATCAGGGCTGTTATTCTGTGTATATGCATGTACCGTACACACGTTTTTTCGGTCCACTAACATTCTGCCACGTCACCGGTCAACATTTTTGGTCCAATTGTATCGTGACACGTCATCAGTCAACGCCACATCATCAGTCAATGCCACATAAGCGGTCAATGCCACATAAGCGGTCAATGCAACATCATTCGTCCAATCAAATGCTGCCACGTCATCGTATAGTGCCACGTCATCATAAATGCGATGCCGTCAGTCGTCTGATACATGTGAGCGATTGAATGAAAGGCTGTACAAAGATCAGTATATATCAACCGTATCAGTATGTGTGAAAGATCAGTATATGTGAACAGTACCATTTTTCTTTTTATGCTACTCCTAAGGTTTTCGACTGTCATGAGTTCAAAAGTGCTGTCCGTTTTTCCATCTGATCTCTCGTTTATTGTGAAATGACCATGATATCCCCTAAAATACATAAAATACTTAATTAAAATAAAACATACATAATTAAATTACAAGGGACTTAAAAACATAAAAATAGGGATGTTAGTGAGACTTGAAGTGTAAAATGATGATTTTCTCCACTATAAATACACACTTTCTAGTACTCAACAATAATAACATATTGTAGTCACATAAATTGATGTCTAGTGACCAAAAATTTTGATTCAGAAAAGGTTATTCTATGACTATTACTTTCATTTTAGGTTACAAAGACTATTGTCTTACATTATTTTTAAGGACAATGCATTTTACTATATTGTAACTAGTTGCATTGTACTAGAAGAGTTGGTGTGACTATTAAATATAGGCGTAATCATAAATAAATAAGCCAACAACCATGAGACTAATATAAAAAAGGCTTTAATAAACAACAATAAGACTAACATAAAAAGGATTTTAATATCTTTATTTATAATCCAAAAGATTCAGACACAAGGCATGAAACTAAAATCCAAATAAATATGATTCTTGGCAAAGAAATATAAATACAAAAGTTACAAATAACTATCAATGGCCTAAAAGCAAGAAAATTAAAAGTAAGATTTCATAGTAGATGTATTTAGAAAGTGCTTATTGAGATTGAGAATCAAATAGTGCAGGATCAGCAGAAGGTGTAAGTGAAAACGATGGTTGCTCTTTCATGAATTTTATGAAATCTTCAACTACCTGCAATCTATTTTCCTGTTCCTTAATCTTTTTTGCTTGCTCCTTAATTGTCTTCCTCATCTCCTGATTTTATTGAGACAATGCTACATTAGATGCTAACTTTGCAGGACCTATCATTTTGTTCACAAAATTGGATTTTTTTCCCAAAACAATTTCACAAATTTGATTGTCACTTAACATTTTCCTTGGTATTGGAGTTTTTCTTCATTTCTAAGAATAAATAAATAGTAAACAACAAGATTGATAGCACTTGTAAAAATGTGAGTCTAATGATAACACGAAGCAAAAATAAAATTTTTAAGCAAACATGTCCTCAATCTCGAATATACTTTCAGTTCAAAATAAATATATAAATTTAATTTCAACAAGTAAATGTAAATAAATTACAATTACTTACGTATTTAGCCTCTGCTTCTATACTACTCCATCCTTTGGCCTCACTCCAAAACATCCTTTGGAACAAAGCAATCAACCCAGAAGACTCTCCAAGCATTTCTGTCTTTGCAATACAAAACAAGAAAAGCATTTTAATATTGATAAACATGGTACAAGTACATAATAGAAAAAGTTAAAACAAAGTCTCCATCATTTCAAGTACCATTTCATTCAAATGTTGCACATGAGACTTCGACCCACCACGATGCACAAAAGACACTTTACTATGATTATGTTTGTTTTTTTTATGATTGTTTCTATAATTGATTTTGTTGGAACATGGTATTAAGCATTGAATAACTTAGCAGAGTTGGCAACTATTTCTTGAAATGAATGTCATCATGTAAAGTGGCCTAGTTAAGTCATTAAAAGACATTAAAATTGATTGACATACATGCCATTTTACATGTGATGTTAACAAACAATTCTGGCAAATAGATGACTTTTAATTTTTCAACTGTATAAATCATTGCGCAACTTTTGTAGCAGCAAAAAATATTAAGAACAAATTAATCTATATCATAAAAAATTACCCACAAAAGAAACAAAAAATGAAGTTAGCAAAAAGTTTACAATAATGTCCAACACCTACATGAGCCATAAACTTTAAATTTCCTAAGTGCTTCAACAAAGTAGTTACACTTTAATATATGCAATAGAATATGATTCATGGACAAAATCCTCATAGATATATTTTACTATAAACATTAATCAATCTTTTGGAGAAATTCTGCTTTAATGTTTAACATATATATTTATTAAATTTTTCTGAGAGTAGTGGATAAAGAGACTGATCTACATCTATAGAACCTTACATATAAATTAAGGAGTAGATGTAATATGAAACAATCAAGAATATGAATATGTATGATAGCCATGGATATGAATGGAAGGAGCACATATTCCAATCTCCATATATGATCAATTGGCTTTGGCTTTTGACTTTGGCCTATTCAAACTTTATAATTATTGATATATATTTAATGTTTTCTATTGAACTTTTTTTTTTGAAAAGATGGCATGAGTTCACAAACTAATTAAAGTGAATCCACTTATTAAAGATTTAAAGATGCATGATGTGTAACTAAGAAAGAGAAAAGGTATTTGTGTGCATGATGTGTAACTAAGAGAGAGAAAAGGTGTTTGTGTCTTATGTCAATCTTTTTCTCTGGATTTTTTGGAACTATTTTGGTCTTTGGTCTAATTAAATTACTAAAACCTCTATGAGACTCTTCTAGTTTTAGTCCGCTGGCAATTAAAATAAAAGGATGTGTGAACTATTTTCCCTACTTTCTTTGACAATGTTGAAGAAATAATCCCAAAACCTAATTAAAGTGTGTTAGTGATCACACTTTACCACAAAATGTAGCATAAAAGAGCACAATCAGGTTGCAAACTTTGATTTTGAAATTTAAAAAAAAATCATATTATGTGATAATATGGAATAACAACAAATGTAATTTATTACTAAATCCTAATAATACCAAATGCAAATTAAGAAATATGAGCTTTTTCAAATAAAGAGGGATGCTAATTTCTGAATTTATGAGCAAATGAATACTAAATAACAAGTAGTGATGTTTTAATTATTTAAAAGTAATTTGAAATAAAAATATCATAATTAATAATGCGATAATTTTATTATTAATTAAGAACACTGCAACCTATCAATTTTTCCCCGTATGACAGTTTTTCCCCTTTTAAATCATAATGTGGGAGCGCACAAATGTACGATTTAGTCTAATTGAATATAGCTATATTCTTTAATCAAGCATAAATAATTATGTATAGCAACAATTTCTCACTCACTTGGTCAATAACCATATAATGTGTATGTAAGGCCGAACAACAAAAGAACAATATAAAAGTACCATAATATAATAATCTAGGGCTATGTGTATTACAAATTGAATAATGGAAATATTTGAAGTTACCATTTAGTCTCTAAACATGTGGACCTAAACTCTAGTGTAGAAATTGTAGAGAAGCCAACAATCCACAATAATTAACTTTAGTGTAGAAATTGTCAAGAAGCCAACAATCTACAATAATTAACTCTAGTGCAGAACTTGTAGAATAATAGTAAAAATTATGTATAAAAGTAGTGCCAACAAATAGAAACCACATAGAAGAATTCCACTAGCAATTAACGATTGATATTTTAAAAGTGTATCTTAAATGCCTCACTAGAGAAATAATCACAAAGACTCTCCCATTCTGCTTGCTTGTGACGAAGATCCTTCGGTGGATTTCGCTTTGCCTCTTCAACTGTAGGATATTGTTCAAACTCTTTCTTTAGTTGATGACGAAAATTCTTGAACCTTGTCACCAATTTATCCAGTAAGTAGTTTTTAATGATTGGATTATGGACATCAATGACAAATTTGCTCTGTAATGTGAACAAGGAAAAAATTATACAAATGTTACCAACATTCAATTTGTATAAAAAACAAAAGACTACACAAATCCATAAACTATTAAACATGAAATGGAATAAAATAATATGGCAATATCATCTATCATTAGTGTGCTTTGAGCTTCTAGCACATCTTTCCATTTCCTTGCCCCTAATAAAGCAATTTTCCTTAGAACAACACCAATATGAAAAGCTAGTGCCGCTGTATTAGCACTAATAGGCACATTCATTGTATCACAAAACTCAATTGGCAATGGTGCTTGGGATTGGTGAATAAACTTGTCAAGTTTTAAGCCTCTTGACTAGGATTTCTTGTTTTTCTTAGTATTAGTAGCTACAAAACAAAAAAAAAATAATGATGATACGATGAATAATGATAATGTCAAAGAATTAGGAACTTAAAAAAATAAAATTAATAATTTTTAATGGCATGAGACAAATTAAAAAGAATAAAATATGACTAGATAAAGTTCAAAGAGGGGGTGCTAAAGCTAGAAATAGACAATGAATTAGTTGGTGCAACTAATCCACCACGTGCCTGTGCCGCTGCCACTGAATGTGATCGGCGAGAGCCTCCAGGAGCCATGATCCAATATCTTACAAGTTTACACAACATAATTAAATCAACTATAATAATTATTTTAAAAGCATACAACCGATATATAATAACATAAACAAACAACTTAAAATAAATCATACGTACTAATGCAAAAAAAAAAAAAAGATTACCAAATTGTATTATGTGCATGATTAATCGACATCGCTGTCATTATCTTTTGATGAAATATTCTCATTATCAATACAATAAATCTCAATTGTTTCATCCTTTTCCCCAACATTATGTACTCTACCATTGTCAACTTCTTCAAGACTCATATCATGCCGATGGAATTGTCTACCATCCAAATCTTCTTCTTCAATAGCCGATTGAATATCATATGATTCATTCTCTTAGTAAACAGCACCTACATCTTCAATGCCTTCTTTTGTCTCATCTATTTCTGGGATATCCCAGACATGTCGGTGTTGGATTTTGTTTACCACTTTCTAATTTGATCCTAACTTGCTAAGCTTGAATTGCTAAAACAAAATGATCATTCTTGTACCACATTCTACCTACATTAATGCTTGTGAGATGATACTCTGATGGGTGTCGAAACCAGCAAATATAAATACCTACTCTAACAAAATTGTGTATAGTGATTGAGCAGGATCGTGTCCACAGAGATTGGTAATTATTAAATCCTTTTAAAAATAAAAATATAAAATTGGGGGATTGTTGACAATAATGAAAATCAATTTAAATTAATAAGAATGCAAATTAAAGGTGTAATTCAAAATGGGAAAACTCTGGTTGAAGGAATTAATTCAGCTTTGATTCGATTACTGATCATTGATACAATTATAAATCATTACTGCTTATGAATAGATCGGTTATAGCTACTGAGACACTCTAATAGCCAATCTCTCCTTAATTAGTCGATAACCAAGGTACGACCATTGGTTATTTCCCTAATCAATAGACAACCCTAGATACGATCATAGGATTTAATCAATTGACAGCCTGAAAAATTAGAGAGACCCAAATCCTAATTAACAAACGCATACGATGGTTCATTTAAATTAGATTATTTATTCCCATAACACAACGCACTGTTATATTATTCGCCACAAATATCAAAATCTTCATACGATGAATCTTTCAATTAGCAGTAGATTAAATTGATAATTAAATAGTGGCCAATTATCTAATTAACAAAAATAATCATGACAATAATTCAGAGAATAAATAAATACCCAAAAAGCAATAAAACAATTAAAGCATAAGAAAAATCTCACAGTAATGGTGAATCAAAGCTTCATTAACCTTCAACCAGAAAAATAAGTTTAGTTCTTCATGGAGAAAAAGAGAAAACCCTAAAAAAGATAAAAATAATTAATAATTCAATTCTAATTCTCATCTAATCCCCTTAATCCTTCTTTATCTCCCCTTTTTACAGTTCTCTTAAAAAGGATAAAGATAAAAATATCTAAAATCTTATCTAAACTTACAAGAGTAGTCAAAATATAAAACACGTTTAAAAAGAAATAAAAACGTTAAGTCCGCAATTGATAGCATGCGCCCACGCCTTATCAACAAACTTCTTCTGGAATCGACTGTCACGTGCCCACGCCTTATCAACAAACTTCTTCTGAAATTAAGAATTTCTCCAAGAAGTCATTTTATTCTCAAACATCATCTTGTAGCTCAATTTAGCATTAATCAATAGAATTGCACCTACAAAAATAAAACACAAGTAAATCACAACTATTAAGTGTAAAATATTGATATTAAAGGGATTAAACAATACAAAACTAGTGCATGAAATGCACTATAACATACTCATTTCGTATTCTTTTTTTTTTTTCAATCCGTATCAAACCAATCACATTTAAATAAGATAACCCAATTTTCTGAAATATAATTTAGCTCTATAACACTAGATAAAACACCATAAAACTCAATATCAACACTGTCGTGTTGACCTGGTACTATAACCTCACTATTTTGAGTTTTTAGAATCTTATCACGAGTGTGCACATGATATCGAACTCCGTTAACATTACATCTAGAGTACGAGTATAAGACAAGATATGGACCACAAGCCAATGAATAAAATGGGTCAGTGGCTTCTATTGACCATTCGCAATGCATAGTCATCATCTAGAAAGAAGTAGTGAAAAAATAATTTAATCCTAAAATTAATTAAAGTATAAATATTAAATTACGAAATAACATTCATTACAAACCCAATTTTTAAACCACGTAGGGAATTAATCTTCTTGTCTTTTAGATATATTAGGAAGATTTTGCACCTCCAACTCTGTAGCATGCTCACTATATAAATTTTTTTTATTAAAATTAGAAATTAAAAAAATCATATAAACATCATGTATATATATGTTCAAAAGATTCTAATATACTTACTCCAAGTAAGGTTGTAATTCCTTGCAATTATTCAAGACATACCAATGAGCTTTTTTTATAAGTTCTCGAGGTAGATGTATTTCTTCCCTTTTACCAAAGGGGCTAACATCTTGTCTGAATACTGACAAACTAAACTTTTGTTCATTTTGTCTGTCATTATTTCGCTCATGTCAGTTAAACCTTGTTTCAATCCCACTAAGATACATCGAGCAAAATGTAAGTGCTTCTTCCGTAATATATGCTTCAGCAATAGAATCTTCGGGTCTAGCTTTATTCCTCACATATTTTTTTAATTTCCCTAAGTACCTTTCAAATAGATACATCCACCTAAATACCACAGGTCTGGCAAGTTTTGTTTCTAATGGCAAATGTACTGCCAAATGAACCATAATATCAAAGAAACCAGGTGGAAATATTCTTTCTAATTTACAAAGAACTAGGAGAATTTCTTCGGCTAATTTATCCAAATCACTAACACATAAAGTTTTTGCACATATTTGCTTAAAGAAGTTTGACAACTCTATAAGAATTGTACGAACATCTTTGCGCAAATATGGGTGTTTACCAATTGGCAGCAATTGTTGTAATAACACATGACAATTATGACTTTTTTAATCCTGAAATCTTACCCTCATTAACATTCACATTCGTCAAAATATTAGAAGTCTATCCAGTAGGAAACTTAACATATTTAAAAAATTGACAAAAATCTTTTCTTTTAGTTGAAATAAGTGTACAACATGCATGAGGTTTTAAAACCCTTGGCCCATCAGGTATTAAATGCAACTCAATTCTAATATTCATTTTTTCTAAATCTTTTCTAGCCTTGATAGTGTCTTTTGTTTTACCGTCAATATTCAACAATGTCTCAATGATGCTATTACATATATTCTTTCTATGTGCATTACATCAAGATTATGACATAACTTTAGTTTGAACCAACATTCTAACTCAAGGAAGATGCTTTTGTTTTCCAATTCAAGTCCTTAGAAGAACATTTTCTTTTCTGACTAGAACACTTTGGACTTTTGCCGAATTGTACATGTTCGACACACTCAAATTGTTTCATAATCTTGAAATACTAACTATGCTACCCAAGAGAGGGGTGAATTGGGTTATTAAAACTTAAGCAAATAAAACCACACAATAATTTAAACTAATGTCTTAATAAAATCAAAAGCAATAATTTTAATAATGCTCGAAATTAAAAAGATAAGGGAAGAGAGATCAAACACGCGATTTTTACGTAGTTCGGCCAATCGTGCCTACGTCTACACCTCCAAGCTCACCGGGCTTGAGGATTCCACTACGCAAGCCACCAAGGCTTCAACCACACTTACAATTGACTTCAAAGGTGTCAATGAACCTTTACAACAAGAGATTATTCCCAATCTCTTAACCCAAGTGTATCACAATACTTACAATCACTCAAAAATAAAGATTAGAATCAACCAATCTCTCATATAATGTATATGATTATAATTGAAATCTCAAAGTGTGAATCAATGAAATAAAACAAGTTTACAGCTCAAAAGAGATTGTATACTCAGTAGCAAGGTCAAAGATATTTGTTGGATCTCATTTGATTTGAATTTGATTGAGTCATTTTATAGTTAGAGCTGAAAACTAGCCGTTGTTGACTTTCTGAGAATAATCGGATTACCGTTTGCTACTATCGGTTAACCGTTTTCACTTGTCCAAATAACCGTTATGCTTAGATTTTAAACAAACGGTTTACCATTTGTGGTTATCAGATCGCCGTTTATTTTCAGAAACCTCCAAAACAAACTTAGATTTCTGTTTTTGCTAAACGGTTCAAGATTAGAAAGTTTTCTCCTTTCAGTAAATTAGTGGTTCACTGTTAGTAATAAACGGTTCATCGTTAATTTCTAGAATGCTCTGAAACAAGTCTAAAGACTAAATCTATTCTGTAAATAACTGGTTCACCTTTAATAATAAACGATTCAAGGGTAATTTTCAGAATCTATATTTTGACAACCTTTTATAGAAAAATGATTTTCCAACTCAAGTTAACAGTCATTAAACTTCTTTAAACATGTCTATGGCTTTAAGAAATTTATTTTAATAGCCCCAACATTTTAATCAAGAACATATAAGTTTTGTTATCATCAAAATCAATATTATAAGATTAACAAATCTCATCCCCTAACAACACCTTAGGTGCTGGATCTTTTTCTGATTTCTCATAAAATTCTAAATTAATTCGCCAACGGTGGCATGACGGTAAAAACTGACGATGACCCATGTAATAGATTTTATTTATCAAAGGTTGTGATGATGTATCTTTGTTACATACTGGACATGCCTTTTAGCTTTTGGTACTCTAACCTGATAAGTTACCATAAGCTAGAAAGTCATTCATTGTCCACAAAATACATGCATGTAGATGAAAAGTTTTCTTTTTAGATACATAACAAGTGTCAATGCCATTGGTCTATAGTTCTTTCAATTATTCTATCAAAGGTTGTAAATACTCGTCAATATCTCTCCCAACTGCTTTTAGACCAGGAATAAGAAGTGACATCATTGTAAATGGGGTTTTCATGCATTTCCAAGGTGGTAGATTATAAGGAACAAGCATTACTGGCCATGTGCTATGAGCATTGCTCATATCACCAAATGGATTGAAACCACCCATTGCAAGACTTAATCTAACATTGCGTAGATCTTGAGCAAAATAAGGATATTGGATATCAAAGTCCTTCCAACCTTCAAAATCAACTGGATGCCTTAAAATACTCTTTATTTCAATACATTTATCCTTGTGCCACCTCATATCAGAAGCTGTATATCTTGACATAAACAGCCTTTATAGTCTAGGTTTTAATGGGAAATAACGTAAGACCTTTTTTGGGATCTTTTTACCTTTTCCATTATCAAATTTATATCTAGGCTCATCACAAATAGGACATTTATCAGCATCAACATATTCTTTCCAAAATAGAGCACAATCATTTTCACATGCATGAATTGATTCATACCCCAATCCTAAGTCACCCAACATTTTCTTAGCCTCATAGTATAACATTGGAATATTTGAACCTTCAGGAAGTAAATCCTTCAAGAATTGGAGCAACATATCAAATGATTTATCACTCTAATGATTAAGTACTTTAATGTGCATTTTAATGAAAGACTTAACAACACCATCATGAAACTCCTTGAACAATCTATTTGACAACGACATCCAATTCTTATCCATCATTAAAGTCCTATTACAGCAAATAATCTATTAGTCTATTAATTATGTATTTTGATTCTTATTCTTTTTCCTATTCCACATTGGTGATTTTATTAAAATTAAATCTTATATATATTAGTGTAAATTTTGCAAGCATCATTTTATAATTATATGATAATGGTAATGAACTGATATTCAGGGAGATGATTCTTTATATATTTTATAGTTTTTCTACAGATTGTTATACAAAGTCTAGGTTATAACAATATATTTAGTGATTATTTTGCAGTATTGAAAAAAATCAACAATAAATAGACCTCGAACCTATTAAATATTACTAAAATATTAAATATTTTAAATATCAATTATTAAAATATTAAATATATATTTCAAATATTTATATGATAACAGTGATGAATCAGTATAAAACCATTCCTAGCAATACAGAAGAACAAAAAACATAGAAAAAACCATTCCTACAATAATATTGTCTATATTTATACTAGTATAAAGATTAACAGTACATTACTGTTAATATTTATATTCTTTATTGATTCTTTCTATTTTATTGTCTTTCTATAGTTAGTATTAAAATATCATTCCTGATATTTTGCAATAATAAAAAAATAATAGTACATGAAACTTATTAATTATTAAAGTATAAATATTAAAAGTTCAAACCAACCATATCCATCATGAAATTATTAATTATTAAAATATTTACTCAATATAATAATAGAAGCATAATATAGTATAAAAATAATATAGAAAAAGTAATCAAACCTTGGTGAGTAGGGAATTGAGAATCCCTAGGAAAACTTGATGGATGAGGAAAAGGAGCAAAAGATGAAAATCTCAAGACAAAAATTGCAATATAATATATGTCAGTAAGTGTACTTGCTTTTTCAAGGGAGAATAAAATAAACCAATAATAAAAAAAGTACAGTTGCATTATGAATAAAATAAACTAATAATAAAATAATTTAAAAAAAACCTTACAAAAAAAAAGCTGTCACTTTATTTTTTTGAAAAGCATGAAGCACAAAGGTAGTGGGCAAGTGGTGAGTGTAGAAGTAATTTGTAATGAAAACCTTATAAAGTAGGGTTAACAATTGTGATAAAAGCAAGAGTTACCTAGGTGAGCTAAACTAGTAAATGTGGTAATTTGTGAATGGCTATTATAATGGGTGTGTGCGCTATTAAACAAATTACTGAACTAATGAACATATATAAAAAAAATTAATAAACTGATGTGGCCGGACATTAATCAAATGCCGCCAAAATTATTTTTTAATTAAAATTAAATTTAACTAAAAGTAAACATTATAATCGTAAAAATAATGATTTATTTTTATGTCATTCAAAAAATAAGTAAGCTGCTAGAAGAGAATAATTTCATTTTTTTTTTCATTTACAATTTGGAAGTTACCATAAGGAAATCCGTTTACAAAAATAAAATAAAACTATCACCAGAATTATTAGAATATAACACATCCTCCATAAGAATCACAAATAATAAAATTATAAATCTAACAAAAGACATTTCTATAAAGATGCAGATAAGAGCACATTCAGTAGTAAATGTAGAACTTGATACCTTTAATCAAGTTTCTCATCTCTAATTACATCTAGCGAGGCAATAGCCACTGCATTGGCTAAAGGATTTCAACCAAAGGTGCAAACAATAAACAAAAATAAGAGCATGGTCAGCTCTTGTAAAATAAGTCTACATAGCCATTAAACAAAAGTGGCGGACAAATTAGTAAATAAAATGACAAAAACACATTAAATTTAAGTTAAAGAAGATTAAAAAGTAAAATTCAAATCCAGTAACAAATTATTTCACTAAAAGTAAAATTCAAATCCATTAACAAATTAAAAGATTGAATTTAACTTTATACATGTGCTTTCAATTGATCATAATTGAAAGAAGAAGAATCATTAGTTCTATTTTTCCTTTTCTTGTCCCTATGAGTAGTAGTAGCTGTTCACAGATTTAAGTATTAAGTCTTAGTACCTTACCACATAATTCTCAATAGGTTCTGCAGACATGATGCCCACATGCTGCCAACCGAAATAGAGGTAGTTCCAAGAATTCAAGAAATCAAAACTACAACACAAGTAAATGAAAAAAAAGCCGTGAAGGGAGTTTTTATACTTCTAATTATTTGATAAGCATACGAAAAAGTTAATCTTAAATTGATATAATTAAATATAACTTAACAACACTTGATAATATTATGACAATTAATTAAACAAAACAAAGTACATGCATTAATTCTTTAACGGGTGAATCTTTGGCTGTGAAGCAAATAGCAAATAAATTGATAAAAGCTGGTTTGGTTTCGTTTATACAACTTTGATTTGATGATATACACAAGAATCAAGAATCTATAAAAAAATCTTAAGGGCCTACTACGCCTAAAATTCCAAATCTCTTTTTGTAATTTCCTACTTTCATCAAACTTTATCCCCAAAATTCTTGTTTATTTCATGCATTTCTTTTTTATCTTTACAACATTAATATTAATAATATAAAAAAGATCCTTATTTCCTGTAGAAACAAAATCCAATATACTATTATGTTCCGAAGAAACTTGGTACAGTTCAACAAATTGAAGACACTCACTGCATGCAGGAATAAGATCCAATATCAATCTCTGGATTTTAATTAATGTTAGAGACAAAGATTTATTGGCTTTAACCATAAATTATAATTAATTAGACCCTATAAACGATGCTCTTTTACTTGTTAAAGATCATCTGGTTTGACAATGAATGTATTATCTAGGTCTATTCCAAGATCAAAGGATATGGGATCCACAAAAGCAAGTTTCATTGAGAGGAACGGAAAAAGAAAATTTTAAAAACACATTAAGAACTAAATATAATTAGAAACCAATTAAGAACGAAAACTACAACTCAAATCTATTAACAAATTAAAAGAGTGAATTTATTTTTATATATGTACCTTTGATTGAGTAGAATTGAAAGAAGAACAAAAATTAGTTCTACTCCTCCTTTTCTTGTCCATATGAGGAGTAGTCACAGTACTTTGAGTGACTTGCTATTCAGTTGAAGAAATTGAGGTGCTTTAGTTTTTGTTCACTGCATAATTATTATTAGAAGACTCATCACAATTATCATTACCATGTCACAGACTATGAGGCCAAGTTAAAGAAGATAAGAGAATCATCAATAATTAAAATAGCAAAAAAAGTAATTTTGGAAAATAATTTCCATACCAAAAAACAAAAGAAAGTTTTCAATACATTGACTATATGTTCTTTCTTTTCTTCCTCTCTCTAGGTGGATGACATACTAATAATTTAAAGACATATATAATCATATCTCATAATTATTTCATTACTGAAATGAAGAAACTAACAAGTCCTTTCTGATTACATTAATTTATAAAAATAAATAATACATATATGTAATTACTTTACTGTCAATTTTCTTTGTTAAGATAAAAGTGCCAATGTTTTAGAATTTTAGATACATATGGTATGGTTTAGCTAAATGTAATGATAGTCCATACCTGACAGTGATTTGGCATCCATGTTTTTAACTTTATTGTTTTTCAAAAGGTGATGCAAGACTGAACATCCAAATCTAATCTAGCAACCATGGTTCTAGTTAGCCACCAACTATAGTAAAATTTTAACACCTAAATACGTCATAAAAGATGAAAACTAAACTTTTTCCCTCACCCAGTGAATAAGCTTATCTTTGCACAGATCTTAATTATATCACAGCTTTTCTTCACATCAAGTGCATTAGAGCCTTTCTTTGTCCAAGATTTCCCTAATACTTTTCGTTTTCCATCAAATTGTGCCTGATAATTACGACCAACTATTCTCAAAACTGCTCAGGATTCCTACATGAGAACATGGCCAATTGATTGGCTTGTTGATCATCATTGATTTTACATGGAAATAATCAAGAAACATCGACATTACACAATTACCAATATATAGGAGCTCTAATTCAAAATTGTAAACATCCAAAATGTTGTAAGCACAAAAATGTTTTTTGGCATGTATACCCTATAAAACAATTGGGTAATTTTGTAATAAAGAACAAGCCCAAAACTTGGCGTCATTTTAAAACATGCAGATCATCCCTAAATATTTTGCCTTAATTACCAGCTGAAATGAGAATTATAAAACTCCTCCAAAATCAGACCAATGACAATGCTATAGTTCACTTAAATTTAAATTTATAAATAGTGCCCGACCTCTTGCAAATCATACGAAGAATGTAACATTAAAATCAGGAAAACTTAACGATTGCAATTCCACAATTTTAACCAAGTCTCTATCCCCACGAATGCGTCAATTTTATTTTAAAAACAAAAAGAAAAAGTGATCGAAGTCGAAGTACCAAAAAGATAATGAATGGAAGGGTTAAACTCTGATTTTCGCAACCTCTTGACAGAACTCAAAACTTGTACCCTTCACTCCACTCACGCCCTAAGGAATAAATGGATGAGCTAGTACATATTTTTCATTTCAATACAATGGATTAAATAGTTATGACTCAATATGAATAAATCATGCTTTGATAATGGAACTCCTTTAAGCCTAAAAAATTTCTTAATTTTTGCTACCCCTTTTCATTAACATGTCTCTCGGAAATAGCAAAAAATTCCTATTATATATGCCCCTATAGTGGTATTCCAATTAGAATTATTGCCAATGGAAAGAATATTACAACATTGAATACCAAAGCGCAAAATTGGAATGATATCTAATGTTCCTAATTTTTTAGTACTCTCTCAACTAATTTTCTAGAGAGAGAAAAATGAACAAGAAATAATAAAAAATTTTGAGAATATAGAAAACATATGAATTTATACCTTTTCACTTGCACTAACCTAATCTTGCCATCAGCAGCTAGATTGTGTATTCTTACATATTCAGCCAAAAAAATAAACTTGCTACCAGTAGCATATTCAAACGAAAATTTATGAAAACAGATTAAAAACTTCCCAGTCAAATCAAGTCTTTTCCGAAATCAACTTTTCTTCTTCCATGAAAAAAAAAAAAATTGGTTCCTGCCATGAAAACTAAGGCTTCATGAAGGTTGAGAACAAGAACAATAATAGAAGAAAAAGAGATTTTCAGAGATGGGTTTTCGGTTTAAGAGGAGATTCTGAAATGGCAACTTTTAATTTGATAATTTGATAAGGGGAATAAGACGAAGATGGAGCTGTTTTTGTGAAGGCTTTGGTTGCCAAAACTTTGATCAAAAGGATGTAAAGAAATGGAAACAAAAAAAACGAGTGGTGGACAACCTGCTGACAAAATATCATTAGTAATTATTTTACGATTAATTTGTTTATATATTTATTAACTTATTTAATTTTGTCTAACCTTCAATTTACATCTTATTACAAGTAATTATGTATAAACTAAAGTCGGTATGTTACATACACTTGAAAAAAAAAACAAAACAAGTGTCCTAAACATATGAAAATACTAGTACTAATAGAAATTAGTTTTCATAAGCTATCTGAATTTTGATAGCTAAATATTTTTTAAAAAAATCAAATTAAAAGGCTTGTAATTCATCAATTTATCAAAATAATAATAAAATATAAATAATTTATACAAATTTGTCTATAGAAAGGATTGTGGCATGAGAGAATTATTTGAAAAGTCAATCAATCCGTTTTTATGCAAATTTATGTGATAAACTTACATATATAAATTCTAACAAAGTCTTTGTCGTTCTACCATTATGTATTAGTAATTGTGTTCTATTTTTTTCTGTCATTTTTAAATTGTTGAAAAGTAACAATTAGGAAAAGTCTAGTTATGGGAGTTAAAATTTTATCTACATATGATTATTAGTAACAAAATATAAAATTTTTTCGTCACCTATGATTATGTTTTGCAACTATTAATAATATTGTCCTAGCATGTTTAATTTTTTAAGGGAACTTTTTTGCAAAAAAAAATGTTTTTATGCGACTAAAACAATGTTCATTAAAAAAGTTGAATTAGAGACCAAACAATGTGTCTTAGGAAATAAATAACTTGGTCACAAAGATACAAAGTTATCCAAGACAAAACTTTGACTACTATTTTTAGTTTTGTCACGGTAGAGACTTATCTAGGACAAAAAAAATAAGGTCTTAAAATTATAAGAAATTAGAATAGCTTTGGAGACTAATATTACATGTCATTGATGATTTGTCTAAGTTCACACCTATTTTTTTGTTAGAAAACAATTTCATCACTTATAATTATATTTTGTGACCATTTATTTTGTCATGAATGGCGAAATATTGTCCTAAAATGTTCAATTCTTCAAGGAGATTTTATGCCAAAAAAAATTATTTTTTTGACTATAATAATATTTGTCACAAAAATCTTGAGTCAAATACCAAATAATATGTCTCAATAAAGAAATAACTTGGTCACAAAAATATAATATTATTCGAGACAAAACTTTCGGCTACTACTTTTAGTTTTGTCGCTGTAATTACTCATCTACGACAAAAAAATGGGGTCTTAAAATTATTAGAAATTAAAATAGTTTTAGAGACTAATTTATGGATAGTTTGGTTAAACTTATACTTATCTTTTGGTTACGAAAAAGTGTTGTTACCGATAATTGGCTTTTGTAACCATTTATTTTGTCAAAGATGATAAAATATTGTCCCAAAATGTTTCCAATTTGGAGCGAAATTTTTGCACTAAAATAATATGTTTTTCTGCGACTAAAATAATATTTGTTACAAAAAGGTTGAATTAGAGATCAAATATTGCATCTCAAAATAAAATTATTGGTCACAAAAAATAATACAAGTCAGGACAAAATCATTCGATACGATTTCATCAATTCGTCACAATAAATACCATTTCGGGACCAAATTTCAAAGCGTTGTAAAAAAAATCATCTTTTAAAGTCAAATTTCTTGTAGTGATAACATATGTGTCATTATTGACCTAAATGATGTAGTGTTGTTCCCTATGAAAATGAATAGCAAAAGTTTCAACTTAATTTGGAACAAGAGTGAATCAAGTGCATATCAATGTACCTTGAACTAGGTTGAGTTATAGCACAAGCGGATGGAGCATTTTCATTATTCCATATTAGAATACATGTAGAAAAATGATCTTGTGCAAGGAATGAGTTTCCATGGAGAAGGAGCAGCAATGTGTGGAGTTTGTCAGCTAGGAAAGCGAGCTAGATTGCCATTTCCTATTAATAAGGCATGGAGAGTAGTTGAAAAGTTTCAGTTGATCTACATTGATGTCTTGGACCTATGAAGACTGCATCCTTAAGTGGTAAGGGGTACTTTATGGTTTTTATTGATGATTTTAGTAGAATATGTTGGGTTTACTTTCTCAAACAAAAGTCTAAAGTTGCTAGTGTGTTTTGGAAGTTTAAAACATGGATTGAAAATCAATGGTAATAGGTTAAATCAAGGTGATTAGGTTTGATAATGGGACTAAATATACAACTAATAAATTTGCTAAGTTTTACAAAGTTGCAAGGATTGAACATCAATTTACAACAACCTATACACCATGAAAAAATGGAGTCAACGAGAGGAAAAAAAGGACAATCATAGAGATGGCTAGATGTCTATTGTTTGAGAAGGAAATGCCAAAGATGTTTTTGGCTAAGGCTGTCAATACTGTTGCATTTTTATAAAATAGGTTACCAACAAATGTTTAAAGGGAAAAACATCTTTTGAAGCCTCATTTGGTTTTAAACCTTTTATTCATAACTTGAGAATTTTTGGCTATTTGTGCTTTACTCATGTTCCAAATTCAAAAGGGAGAAGTTGGATGAAAAGGAAAAATATAGAGTCTTTGTAGGATACAACAGTCTCACTAAAGGTTACAAAGTTTATTAATCTTTGATGGGAAGAGTCATAGTAAGTAGAGATATCAAATTTGATGAAGTTGTAAGATAGAATTAGGTTACACCTGAATCTAAACAAGTTTATGCAGAAGAAAAAGAACCAGAATTGCAAGATGATGATATGATTAATGATGAGTCAATAAGAGGTACTAGACCATTTACAGAAAATTATTAAAAGTACAATGTGGTTGTGCTTGAACCTACAGGGTATGATGAGGCTGCTAAGGATCCGAAGTGGCTCGTAGCAATGAAAGATAAGATCAAGATGATTCACAAGAATTGATCTTAGGAGTTAATAGATAGACCACTACAAAAGAAGGCTATTGGTGTGAAATGGGTTTATAGAACCAAACTAAATGTTGATGGTTCTGTAAACAAAAATACAAAGAAAGGCTGGTTGTAAAAAGGTATGCTCAACTATTTGGCATTGACTTTTCAGAAACTTTTGTACCTATAGTATGGTTGGATATCATCAAATTGCTTTTAGCACTTGCAGCACAAAATTAATGGAAAATCTATCAACTTGATGCAAAGTCAGCCTTTCTAAATGGCTATTTCAAGGAAGAAATCTTTGTTGAGTAGCTTAAGGGTTTTGTTGCAGATCCAAAGAAAGTGTACTTGTTAAAAAAGCCATTGTATGGTTTGAAACAGGCCCTAAGAGCCTAGTATAGAAGGATTGATGATCATTTGCTGAAGATAGTCTTCAACAAGAGCATGAGTGAATCAAGTTTGTATGTTAAAGTTATTAATCATGAACTAATACTTGTTTCACTTTATGTTGATGATTTGCTTGTGACTTGAAGCAATGTAGAGTTGGTGAAGCAATTTGAGGTTTAGATGATGCAAGGATTTGAAATGACTGATCTGGGAGAGATGGCGTTCTTTCTAGGATTGGAGATCCAAAAGTCACAGTAAAGGATCTTCATTGGACAGTAAAAATATGCCAAGGAAGTGCTGAAGAAATTCAACATGGAGGATTGTAAGTTCGTTGTACTCCCTTGGTTCAAAATGAGAAATTTAGTAAAGATGATGGTGCTGAAAAGATTGATGGGCCATTATACAAGAGTATTATAGGTTGTTTGATGTATTTGACAGTGACAAGACCTGATATAATGTTTATTATAAGTCTGTTGTCCAAGTATATGCATTGTGTAAGTGAATTCCATTACAAGGGTGCTAAGAGGGTGCTCAGGTATATCAAGGGAACTTTGTATCATGGAATTAAATTTGAGAAGGCATATAAGCTAGTCTTGCTTGGTTTCACTGACAGTGATTGGGCAAGATCATGTGATGATATGAGGAGCACATCAGGCTATTTGTTTAGTCTTGGTTCAGGTTGTTTTTTTGTTGGAGTTCAAAGAAGCAGGAAATAGTAGCTCAATCTAATGCCAAGGCTGAGTATGTTGCAGCTGTTGCTGCAGTCAACATGCCTTATGGGTGAGAAAGCTCATGACACATTTAAAGATGGTCCAGAATGATGCAATTGAAATCTTTGTTGATAACCAAGCTACCATAGCAATTTCTAACAATCTAGTGTTCCATGGGAAGACAAAACATTTCAAAATCAAGTACTATTTTGTTAGAAGTCCAGATGAATGATGAAGTGAGGCTTGTGTATTGCAAGACTGAAGATCAGCTTGTTGACATTTTGACAAAGGTACTATCAAAATTTAGATTTGAATTGCTGAAGAAAAAAATTGGTGTTTGCAGCAAAAATAGCAAGGAGGAGTGATGACAATTCTATATTTGTTGTAGGATTTGCAAAAAAATAAAAACAGCAAAGATATGATTGTGCTGTCAATAATATCCTGCAAGATTGTAGGACCAATTTGTTTTTTGAATTTATGATATAAGATATATATTAAAGATATGTAAACAGATTTTTTAGTATTGTTTGTTTTTTTTCTTTGTATAAATTCAGATACTGTAGCAATGAAATAAATGAAAATTTACCGGCCCCAATTTCTATGTGTTCTGTTCTCATTGTTTAAAATTTAAAACCAGTAATACTTTAAGATTGCCTGGATAACTAATCCTATTATATCTCCAGTAGACAAAATAATCTGGCATGCTTCACCAATTAATCACTTCAATCATCAAGAAGAGGTAGCCTTTGTACATCCAAAGATTTATCAAAGCATAAAAGAAATGAGCTTTCAAGTGACAAAAACAAATTACGCTCATTCCTTATAACTGGGGTCGTCCTTGACATGGTATTCATGCATACCCCACTGGCTTATAGCTTCCTTAGGTGGAAGACCATAACGGTAGAAAGTCAAAAACTTTTTGGTACCCGCAGGGCCCTTTCTTGCTTGGATTTGAGAATCTTTACTAGTAATTTTCCAGTTCCCTGATTTTGTTCTGCTGTGGGCACAGTTACTCTCCCTGTACTTGTAATAATGTTCACAGAAGAAGTACCAAACTTGATCCTCGGACTCTCTTGTTGATTCCGCCGCATCACAAAAGTAATTTATGGCGCATGATAAAATCTTTCAGCACAGAAGGTTAGAGAGAAAAGAAGGAAAATATAAATTACATGTACATACTTGCTAAGTCCCAAGGCTCAAGGCCGCAGATGTCAACAATATCCTTGATAGGGTGATGTGAGGAATGGGGGTTAAGCCTCTTCTCCACCAGAAGATAGAGGATTTGTTCATTGGATAGCTGGAATTTGTATACCATAAGATTCTCCGTTTCAGAATCTTTTTCAGTAACTACTTCTTCAGTAGTTGGTAGGGATCTGAAATCAACCCCCAAGATTTCTTCATCATTAATTCTAATTCAATGCAGTCACAGTGGTATCTCACCCTGGTTTTATGGGAAGAAAATTTGCCCGTGAGAAAGAGTGAGCAGGTCATAATGTCGCCTTCTTTTTGCAGCCGAAAGAGTAAGCGTTAGTTAACTCCCTACATTCTCAGGGCGTTGTGCTACAGTGAATACAGTATCAGTATTGAGAGACAGAAATTAAATGACACAGAATATGGAAATTTTAAAATATTAGCTAATTGGGAGAGGAGACCCCACCATCATCCTCTTATTGGTTCAGCATCATCTTCCTCATCCTCTTTATGTATGTAATATTATTCAATCAGAAAATTTTCTAAAACGACAACGTTTGCCAGATTCTAATTTTGACTCTGTTCGTGCTTTTCATTATTTTTTCAACTCACTTCCCTGTCCTGTATGTGCTATTGCGCTCATATTATTAGTTAACTTTGTACCGTCAGCTTTCCACTGGAGAGTGTCTCCTCTTTGGAGAGGTAGTTATTTTTCTCAGCCTAAAACTTTGCTTCCGCTGTCTCCTTTAGGGTAAATGATATTTGATTTAATTTATCTTATTACTTTAAAAATTATCTTTGTTTTATTTTTAATTACTATTACTCCCCATCTCCTGTCTCGCAGAGATGACTTTTTAGGTATAAGTAAACAAAATGTTTACCTATGACTTCATATTTTGAAAATACCTTATTTTTTAAGTATTTTCTTAATAATTATTTAATTAATATAATCTTTTTTTTAATTAGGTATTTTAAGAAATAGATAAGCTTATTAGCCATCTTTCTAATTAATTATCTTACAATTAAGAATTATTTTTTATGAAAAATCTATATTTGGTAACCTTAATGTTAAAGAGATTTAATTAATAATATTGTTTAACCATTAATTCATTTATTATTAGTCTTTCTAAGAAAAAATCAAATTATTTACCTTTTCAACTTTCTTAAACCATAAATTTATTTAATGTTAGAATTTTTTACTTTGATTATTTCTTTTAATTTCCTTTAAAAACCTTATAATTTCAAAAATAAGTGCATGCAAAAATTTCTTACTCTTTTCTATACAAAAAAAAACTTATTATATTCATTGGTTCATTAAAAAAAAGATAAAAAAAAATTAGTTTATTGAAATAAAAAGTTCTTTTCTATTGTTTGATCATCAATTCATCATTTAAACTTTCTATGTTCTATCATTCTAAATATTATATTTGAAAATAATATTGTTCTTATTTATTGTTTGTTTACTTGTAATGGTTTTAATGGAATGAAAAAGATATCTTCTTGACTACTTTTTAGGTTTTACTTTTGTAATTTTTGAGATCTTTTTTATTATTGTATTCAAGAATTAAAGATTGAATGAATTTTGAGATTTTTTTTATATTTCTTTGAATATTGAAATTGCAAAATGAAAATAAGCCTCATAAAAAATTTCGCCCTAGACCTTAGATACTCTAAAACCAACCCTAATATATCTCAAACATTACTATCAACTCCACCATTTATCTTCATCAGTAATTAGTTTATTGTCACTATCTACTTTCTTTACCATCAATCCATTACCTTCAACAATATATGATGAGTTCTAATATTGGGTTTTTGAAATTTTATGAACACGTGATGGGTTTTATTGTTATTAATGATATTAGTTTTGCTTCATGTGATAATATAAGTTTTGTTTCATTTTTATTTAGGATTTGATTAAGAGTTAAAATTTGATTCAAATTATGAATCAATTTAAAAAAAAAAACAAAAAAAGAGATGAGAAGTTAATATATTGAGAGATTGAGAGAGAAGATAAAATATTTATTTTTTATTATATTTTATTTTCAGTAAAGGTAATTCTAAAATAAATAATATTAAATAAAAAGTGAAGGCTAATGAAATATATTGAGAGGTCAAATATCAAGATTTCAATTAAAAAATTCAAGTCATTTATTTCTTTAGAGATTGATTTCGGAATTTTATTTTGTTGAATATTAGTAGAACCAATAACATGAATTTTAGGAAGGTTGGTCCTAACATGGAAGCTAGATCTTGACAAATTTCTATATATTTATTAGATTGTAATAAATATCTCAAACTTATAACAATTTCAAAACCATTTCAGTATATAAGAGAAGAAGCTCCTACAGATCAAACCTATAAACTCAAACATCATATAAACTCCACTCAAAAGAATCACTGACAAGAACAATAATTTCTTCTTGTCTATCCATTGACTCAGAACAATGTCTCCATTATTGAATGAGACGTCTGCAAAGACACAACAGTGGAATCTACGCGTGTGGTGTTGGGTTCAAATTGAAGAAAATTATGCTCCGTATTCCCGCAATATTAAGAGTTGCAGCCATATTTCGACACCGCTAGCAGTAATTTGGTGCATTGAACACCGTTACCACATGTAACATAGTGCTTTAGTCTGCCAGCAAACATGTAACTCGTCTGTAAGCCCATTTCATATTTTTCTTTCCTAGCAACAGTTCTATTTAGCTAATCACTCGAATTAAAATTATGGAAGCAGTAGTGATTTGAAAAATTGATTTGAACTTTATATCTCTCCATCTTAAATTTATATTGGGTATTAATATATACTCGTCTGAATACATTAACATCAAAATTAAAAAAAATAAATTTTATTTTTGTAAAGAAAAATTCCTTATACAGCATAATTCATAAAACAAACTGAAAATTTGAAAACTAATTGATAATACAGCATTCCCGATCAAATTTCTTTAACTTTCATTGTTATTTGTTGACAATAATTAATGGATAAAATTATGTACGCGTTGCGCAAGTAATTTAAGACCCCACGATGCGACTACCATTTTCCTTTTTTGATTCCTGCTCTGCTTTTACAGTTACAAAGCGACCTTCCCTGCTCCTTCGCAAAGGTGCCCCCTTTTCCAAGAAGTATTGTGCTTGGATTGGATAGTGAGATTCCAGTGTTGCACATTTCCACATATGATCAACTAGGATCCCAAAAAGAACTAAAAGGACAGAAAAACTTGACCTTATGCTACACATACGTGCTAGATACAGACCAAATGGAGTATCCGATTTGTCTAAATAACAATTACATTAGTATGTAACGAGTCTCAAAGATTACTAGACAATATCACATCATCAATAATAATAGTCCTTTCCTCCTAAGAGGATTTTATAATTGTTTACATGCTACTTAAGATTACAATACTTTCCTCCTAGGAGGATTTCATAGTTGCTTAAATGCTACCTACGATTACAATACTTTCCTCCTAAGAGGATTTCATAGTTGTTTTACATGCGGCCTAAGATAACAGTACTTTCCTCCTAAGAGGATTTGTCATAGTTGTTTACATGCTACTTAAGATTATTACGCTACTTTCGTCCTAGGGAAATTCATAGTCATTTGTATGCTACTTAAGATTACAGGGTACAGACTACAATAAAACATGAGTGAAGCGTTATCACCCATATAGACATAGTAAATTTAACAATAATACCTCCAAGAGGATTTGATTGTTGCTTTAAATTTTGCTATTTAAGCAAAATTCTCAAGTCGTTCTTTTATCCATGCATCGTTGTAAGCAGTGTTTGTGTCACTGCGATCCTCTGCACAAGTTGAAGCTTCTCCATCTGACTTTAAAAAGTTAAAGTCAGGGGTAATGGTTTTCCCAGTCTCTTCGCGAGAGTTTTCATCCAGGAAAGCCGTTGGGAATTGATCAGCTGCTCATATCTGTAAATTTCAGAGTCAGAAAAATCACAATTATCAGAAGAACTATTAGAATATTTTAATTCTTGTTCTTGATAAATTGCTTTCTGCACTGTAGAAAAAGAGGCTTCATTTAGCCTATTGTTGCCGCCGCATGACTTGAATTCTCCACTTAGGAGACCTTCCTCTTTCTCAAGTAGTAGCTCTTTTACCCATGCATAGTTGTCAGCAGTGTTTGTGTCACTACTGTCCTCTGCATAAGCTGAAGCTTCTCCATCTGAATTTGATGGGTTAAAGTCAAGGGTAAGGTTTTGTCCAGCCTCTTTGCCAGAGTTTTCATCCTGGAAAACCTTTGGGGAATCATCACTGAAAATTTGACAGTCAGAAAAATCACATTTATCAAAAGAACTATTAGAATATTTTAATCCTTGTTCTTGAGAAATTGGTGTCTGTACTCCCGAGAAAAAGCCGTCATTTAGCCTATTTAGCCACCGTATGACGTGATTTCTCCAATTGGCTGACATCCTTCCTGGAAAGTTATTTTCAGTAAAATTATATATCACCGAAGGGTGATGTAGTGGTAGGTGCGACTCCAAATTGCCATTTTGTGGCAGCAGGGAGTTTGTGGGACTATATTCTTCAATTTGATTTCCAAAATGAGAAATCAAATTATCATTTGGCTGTGGCTGCTGGTTTGTGGGAATATACTCTTCACTATAATTTCTCGCTGGAATAACATAGTCACATGGTAGTTGCTGAGCAGGAGAATAATTGGGTATTACCCAAGGGTATGTGATAAAGTCCACATTTTGTTCAATGTGAATTCAGGATAAGAAATCGGAATTGTGATTAGTAGTTGCTGAGGGTATGTGTGAGTAGTTCCTTCACTATGATTTCCTAGACAAGAAATCACATAGTAATTTTGTAGTAGCGGCTGGTTTGTGGGAATATTTTCATCATTATGATTTCTCTTAGAAATCAAATGGTTACTTGGTGATAGCTGGGTTGGGCTGTCATTTGTTATTGACTGAGGGTATGGGAAAGTGTTTTGTACAGTAAGATTTCTAGGATAAGAAGTGGAATTGTGATATTGAAGGTGCTGCTGAGGGATAGTGTGAGTGTTTTCTTCACCGTGATTTCCATTCGAAATCGAATGGTCACTGTGATTGCTGAGGTGGAGAAACCAATTGTTCACTTGATTCCACTTCATCAGTAGTCGAAATACCACGCTTCTTCTTCTTATTCCGTCTTCTTTGTATGCAACACAAAACAAATTCCTTCTACATGAATTAAAAGCAAAACCAAAATAAGGAATACTGCATTATCAATTAATTTTTCAGATATTCATTAGCACTGCCAGAATTGCTACTCACCAAACAACACAGATTCATTCATCAAGTCATGCAGATGCTTTTATACACGTATTTCTAGTTGCATTTTAAATAAAGTCACAATTTCTTTCATCATGATACGACGATCCTACCCATTAACGTTTAAGTTATAGGCAAGAAAGATGTATGCCTTAAGACGGCCTGGTTAACTAATCCTAATATATCTCCAATAGACACAATAATCTGGCATGCTTCACCAATTAATCACTTCAATCATCATGAAGAGCTGGCCTCATAATACATCAAAAGATTTAACAATGCATAAAAGAAATGAACTTTCAAGTGAGTGACAAAACCAAATTAGGCTCATACCTCATAACTGGCATCGTTCTTGACATGGTACTCATGCATACCCCACTCGGTTCTAGCTTCCTTACGAGGAAGACCATGAAGGTAGAAAGTCAAATACTTTTTGGTACCAGTAAGGCCGTTTCTCGCTTCGATTTGGGAATCTTTACTAGTAACACTCCAGGACCCTGCATTTGTTGCTCTGTGGGCATCGTTACTCTTCGTGTAACGAGGTTCATAGAAAAAGTAACAAGCTTGATCCTCACACTCAGTTTCTGATTCCCGCTCCATCATAAAAATAATATAAGGTGCATGCCAATTAATTCAGCTGGTAAAATCTTTCAGTACAGAAGGTTGGAGAGAAAGGGAAAAAAAAAATTACATATACATACTTGCTAAGTCCCAAGGCTCAAGGCTGCAGATATGACCAATATCCTTGATAGGACCATATGCGAAATGGGGATCAAGCCTCTTCTCCTTGAGAAGACGGACGATTTGTTCATCGGATGGCTGGAACTTGTACCCCTGCCCCATATGACTCTCCATTTCAGTTTTCTTTTTTTTCCTTTTTTTTATTTTAAACAACGAGAGGAGGCTCAAAGGAATACGAGAGTAGTAACCACTTCTTCAATTGCTGGTAGGAATCTGATGAAAGCCCCCAAGACTCTCCACTACTGGTTCTAATTCAGAACAGTTACAGTGGTATGTCTCCCTCTCTGGTTTGAGGGGAAGAATTTGCTCTGGGAGACCCAAAGAGTGAGTGTGAGTGTACGATCATGTCACTTGGTGATCGAGTAAGTGATCATGTTACTCATTTTATACAATCAAAAAGAGAAGGCGTTAACGCTACATTCCCATGACGCGTTGTGGTACAGTGAGACCACTTTTTGTTTTTTAACCGACGGCGTTAACTCTACACCTTCACAAACTTTTGAGTAGACTAACGAATCAATTTACTTGGAGGTCAGCCAATGAACAAAGTGACAAAAATAATATGGAAAATTATATAAAGTACCTGGCTCTCAGCTTCTTACCCACATTGTTTGAGACTTGAGACCCCACGATCATCCTCTTATTGGTTTAACGCCGTCATCCCCGTCCTCTCAGTACTGATTTTTAAACACTGAAATTTAAATTAAAATAATTTGACAAAAGACTGATAAAATAAATTATAACACTCAATACTATAAAATCACATATTGTTACAATTCATTTTATCAGTGTTTTGTTAGTATTTTCATTTCTTTAACATTTTCCCTGATATTTATTTGAAAAATTTTATAAAATGCAACAGAATAACCTTAAAACTATATAGAATGATTGTTATTTATAAAAGAAAATATTGAAAAATAATAATTAAAAAACCGTTAACATTGTCATAGAATTTATTCTGAGGCTATTTGACTAAGGGAACTCCAGAATCTTCTACTTCTTCAGGTAAATCTAGAATCTTCTACCATGTTATAATTATCTTTTAAATTGTCATTACAAATTTAACCTTGGTAAACGTCATGATTAAATTATTGATTAAATTATTCAAAATAGTAGTTAAAAATGAAAACTTTCGAATTGCGAAGATTGACAAAAGTATGCATGT
>JASUUG010001230.1:0-63535 GCA_030449905.1 Luvunga scandens
TTTTATTCTACAACAGCTGTAACTTCTTCTATACAAACAGGGCCTAAGATTTTTTATAATAATAAGCTTCTTCTAAGAAACCATATTTGTTACACACCTCAAGTAGGGCAATCCAGACACTAATTATGGAAAGGAAATAGAAATTTTGGTCAGAGACTGCAGCCCAAATGACAATATATATATCTGCATGGCTTAATAAAAATTTTGCAAATCTCTCACATAATATAATTTTTCTTTTTTTAGAAACAGAGAAGAAAATGGAATACAAAAAGTGAACAGAGGTCCACAAACTAAAATCTTCTCTACAGTATAGAACTCAAAAAACTATACAAAACTCTGAAACATTGAAACCGAGACACAGAAGGAAAAATCCAAATTAACAAAAATTAACCCAGAGTGCATCCCAATGAAGCTGAATAAAAAGTATGGGAATCTTGAAATTCCTTGGAAATTGAAGCCCAAATAGAAGAAAGAAATAAATCCTCTCATAACCCATTAATATCATCCCTCTTTTTCTCCTACAAAAATGACGAATTTCTTTCTTGCCAAGTCACCCACAACAGAGCTACGACTACTCTTTCATAATGTTTTGGCTTCCTTTCTAGTGGCTTACAAGAGATTGGGGGTGCCCAAAGATATTAGCTGCACCACATAATTGAGCCCATAAAGAGGGAGGTAACATCCCAATGAAGAAAAAGAAAGTTACTGGTTCCCTCATTCATTCTGCACATAACACAATAGGGTAAAGACACATCTTAGGTTCTCTGAATCTTCAATCTAGTATTCATTATTCCAAGAGCTACTGTCAAGCAACTTCTGCATAAATTATTATGTGTTGAGATGAAAATAAAAAAGAATTACACTAAAAACATATAAACATAGCAGTTGGTTATCAACGTCATGCCACACATGAAATAATATAAAATCTGACTGGTTGAAATGTTGTCCGGTATTCTCCACTTAGCAAGTTGGCTAAATTGGTGAAATACTTCCACACGTATTCCTTTTTTTATTTTCAATATCTTAATTGTGTGACACGTGTTTTATATAATACTTGACAAAATGCTTGCATGTGATGATAGAATTTGAATGAAGAAGGCACAGCGCCACTAAGTTTGGACTGTTTATCTTATCTTTTCTTTTGCCATCTACCCTAGTGCACCTATTCCCTTACACAAGTAATGGACCAAGGCAATTGCTTTGTCAATGATATTGCTTTAACAAACGAACTTTGAGTCCCTATCTGTTTTTGCCCTTTTTCATTATCAGAGTTCTATAGGATTCATCTTTTTCACTCCCCCTCAATAGGGAAGGACATAGTGTCTACTATTATAAATGATGCATGTGCATCTAGTAAAGCAGGTTAAGCAGACACACTTGCACTTTCTAACTTCTGGCTAATTCGATTTACTACTGGTTAATACTAGCCTGCCTACTGTTAGGCTCCCTAGACAGGGCCCATCTAACAAATAAGGCTCCAATCAAATGATAATTTGTGCATATCTTCTGATCTTTGACAAAAAGATAAAGAAATAAGCAATAACGGAAATAAAATGTGAGAATTTTCTCCTACCTTGTGAAACAAGGACAAAAGGCAGAAGAATTAAGAAATGAGATGATTGCACTTATAAAAGATGTTATACCTACCGTATGTATTTTGAGAATTCTGAGTACGAGATACTAAAATCATTTTTATTGTCAAAATAGTAAATAATGCTATAGTAAAAATTATATTTAAAATATTTAAACTAGAAAGGAAGAAACTTATTCCACCTTCGTGGACAAGTAATAAATAGTATTTTCCTTTCTGCTCCAATCAAATTCAAAATGACATACAAGCAAATTAAGTGTTATATCAATAACTTATCAATTGAAAAACTTAAAAGGAAGAAACATGGGAGAATAATGGCCGACTTAGCCAATCTGCAAATTGGATGAATACCAACCAACAAATGCAAAGTGCGACGTAACAACATGTGCAAATAGGCTAGAGTTAATTGTTTGTAATTGTCAAATTTATGATTACATTGAGGTAACACATAGAATGAACTATAATAAGAAATATGTCTAATGCCATGATGAAAAGTAATATTAAAGCTCAAAATTATTTCCACAAAAAGTAGACAACTGTTACCAAATTGAAAGGCAGTATCAACACATTCTAAGAGAAACATGCAAACTTAAGGATACCTTTAATAACCTTTGAAGGGCTGCCCGCATCTCATTTCGGACTTTGTATAAGATTTTGATGTTGTCTTGTGTTGTATTAATCGCTTCAAGAACACGTTCAAAGACATTATATCCTAAACTTGGTTTTGGCTGATTTAACCCATTCTTCATAAATTGTTTTAAACTCGTATCTGAAAAGCAGTGATAGGTATCATATTATTGTTTGTATTGAACCAAGGCCAGAATAAATGTTCAATAGAAATATGATATGTTCCAAGTCCATTGACTTTTCAGTATGAGAGAGCAAATGAATGAGAACTTATAAAATATCAAGAACAAACTTGAGCAAAAGAAATGGAAAAGAAAAACTTAAAGAACACAGATATGAGAAGCAATGGTCAATGGTGAAAACAATCTAGGAAACATAAAATAAATCATTTCAAAATGGTGAAGCTTCCATTCAGCTTAAAGCTAGGAAGTTACAAATTTAGTTATGCAGATGCCACAAATCAAGTTAACCCAACTCCGCTCTGAAGCATAACATTCAGATGTTTTATCTTCTAAGTTGAAAACTGTATCATGATAATATATACAGATTTCAGATACCTGTATGATAAGCTTTCAAATGAGTTTCAAAAGCCAGATATTCTAAAACTCCTACTGGCACAAGCAATAAACTCCATCAACCCCATAGCATTCCCTGGTGATTGTAATTCTTGTGCTGTATACTCTAAACTAACCGAACAAATGTGGAACTTAGAAGACATGAAACTAGACTGGCAACAAGATCTGGAGAGAAAATAAAATGTTTTGGGGTCTTATTAAATTCAAAACATTTTACAGATGGCTTCTATACTCTACAGCAGACATAATCCACAATTTGAAAGCAAAGACTGCAGCTAAACAACATTAGCTCTGGAAATTTTAGGATACATTTGGTGTTATTTTCAAATCCTATTTTCTGTTTTCTGAATTCAAGAAACACCAAATATGAGTTCAGTAAGCCATTTCTCAAAATATTTTTGAAAATGTAAAATTCATTCTATACTTTAACAAAGGAAATAGGAAAACCAGTTTTTCTTGCTTTACGAAAAACAGTTATTCTTGATTTCGTTGTTTCTATATACAGTATTAAGCTCCAAAAGGAACAACTTTCTTCCACCATCTCTCAAAATAATAATAAGAACATCATCATCATATTACTATTATTACTATTATTTCTTGTTTTCAAAATTATTTTTGAAAATGAAGCCAAACGCAATTTTAAATTTTGAAAATAGTATTTTCATTCTCATTTTTGTTTCATGAAACCAGCAATTGGAAAACAATACCAAATCGCCCTTAGAATCCAATCTTTCACGCAACAACATGAAATTTAGTTATTTCTGAATAGCAACAGTTATCCAAGCAATTTTTCCTCTGTTATTAAAAAGTTAAAAGGTGGCACAATGTCTGCACATTTAGTAGTAATTGATATTGTAGCTTTTCATGATTAAGCAACCATAGTATTTCTCAATAGGAATTGACTAATCATAACAATTTATCATACTAGTACTATATTATATATTATAAAACTATATGAACTTGTATTCTATTAGAAAGTTGAACTCCTTTAAATTTAGTAAAGATGATTAAAAACAAAATAATCTGGTAAGGAAAACCTTGCCAAACTCCTGGACACTCTCATTCCACCACTAACAATCATCCTCATCCCTTCTAGTCATAGCTCCATCTACTCTGTTTTCACTTGCATACCAGCTACATTTATTTAGTTCTAACTAAATATCCAATTGCAACAAACAGTATTACTAAAATGGAAAAGCTTTTACTACTGTGTGGCATGATTCTATAATTTCACCTAAACATCGTAAGATCATCTACCCATCATTAGTAAATAGATATTATAAAATAAAGGAACTACATTATTCAGTTTTACCTTTGTAATGAAAGCATAATAACAGAAGAAAGGCGCTTTAAGAGTAGATGTTCCATTTTCCAGGCTTGCAGATTGAGCACGCAATCCTTTTAGACTGGGCACATTTGAAGCAATATACTGACTGATATTCATATGCTCTGGATTCTGGTCTGCACAATCAAAACAAACAGAAAAACTTCTTTTAATTGATCATTTAATATAATAAAGGAAAATACAGAAAGAATATCAGATACAATAACCCTGTAACTTACACCCAGATAGGCTTTCAATTGCTTTGCTAATAACATGTATTGTCTTCAGCTTGGGAACCTTTGAAAGCTGGAAGATATCATCGGCAAAAAATAAGGCGTCTTGCCCTCCTAGGTTCCACCGTTTAGTTGAAATAAAACATGCCCAACATGATGTAAAAATAGATACATTACTAGCAAGCAAACCTGAAAGTTCAAGAAATAATTAAATTAGAAAATATAGAAAAAGCTACAAATGAGGTCCTCCAAAACCCTAGAGAGGGGTAAGAGAGTTGAATTTCTTATGATCTCAAATATCCAAAAGCTGTTTAACATGAACATATTTTCAGTAGAATCAGTTGACAAAAGAAATTGCACAAAACCAAGGGAAGTCTAGCTAAGGACATCAAATACTTTTAGTACATACATAGAAAAACCTATCTACAAGTTAACAATCAGTATTCTATTTTCATCACATATAAAATTTGAAATTAGGCAAAATCCCTAAGAAATTTAGGGAAGCAGGTTAACATTTCTTTTTTTGTGGGGCAGGGATTGGGGAGGCGTCGCAGAACTCCTAGAAATTGAGGATAAAGGACAATTATGCACAACATTTTCAAAGAGTCATCAACAGGTATCATACCAACAGTGTCTAGAGATTGTGAATTTGGCAGCACGCCTATCATGGAAACAGTGCCATGAGATGGTCGGTAGCCAAGGATCCCACAAAATGATGCTGGAATTCTCACACAGCCAATTGTATCCAGTACCCTACAATTATAAAAGATGGATCAGTAAGAAATTGGTATCCACAAAAAGCGTCAATGTATGTCAAAAACACAAACAACTGAAGTTACCAAGAGCAAAGTCAACAAGTTGAGCTGCAACAGCCACAGCTGAACCACTAGAAGAACCTCCAGGAATATGAGAGGGCATTTGGGGATTAATAGGGGTTCCATAATGCTTGTTCTCCCCGTTATCCTAAATCCAAGATTCCACAAAAGGAAAGAAAATCAAAACTAGACATATCATTAACTAGATTCAATTAACTTGACAGGGATTAAGGAATTTAAATGCAAATTCATCCAAAACAGTCTTGCCAATACAAGTAGCTCCATTCTTCAACAAAGAGTAACGACCACGGCGGTCCTCTCGGCTTCATGGTGATCTCTCTTCCAGTCTGGGCTCCCAAACCCCGTTACATACCCCTTCACATCAAAAACGTCCTTGATGGCGAATTTGAGGCCGGCGAGAGGCTGCCGAGCAGCAGGAGGCGGCGGCTGAGGGGAACGGAATGAGTTCAAATCTTTCCAAAAAGCACCAAAATCGACTCTCCCATTCAATTTGGAGATTCCTTCTACGGCGCAGAGTCTCCGCAAGAACCACGAAACCCACCGCACTCACCCCGATCACTACCCAAACTTTGGGGTTCGATGTATTGGCTTTGATTATATTAAATGATTTTGACATGATTCGATTTAAAAAATAATAATAATAACACAAACGTTATGTGAAAAAGTGAAGGTTTAAAGGGAGGTTTTGTTTATAGTTTTGGTTTCGATCGACTGTCTGGGTTTGACCTTTCTGGGGATTTTTGGCGAGTGCTATCGTGCGCTAGACATTTCTCTCAGTGAATTTGTATTTCGCTTCACTTGGCTATTCTACGCCGTTCTCACTCGTCCCTTCCTTTCATCTTTACGGAAAATACGCAATTTTTAAATATATATAAAAAAAAACATAAATTATTGTAGAAAAAAGGCGACCTTTTTAAAAAAACAGAAATTCATTTCATTCTCACATCATCGTCCCTATTAAAATTGTTACTTTTCTAACTAAAATTACTAAAATGTCCCGTTCTGGTGCTATTATTTATTCAATACAAAAATCGTTTCATTCTCTCATTCTCGCCCTAATAAATTATTCCCTTCCATCCCACTTCTCCAAAAACACTCTACATGCGAATGAATTTTGACATTTACAGGGATTATCATAATTCAATCTTTAAAGGCCAAACGTATTGAATAATTATACGATACAATAATCAGATGGCACATGGCAGATTTAAGAGGAAGTGTAAACTGAACACTATCATACATATATGTGTATGTATACATATAGTCTTTTGATGAGAACATCCTTGTCAAGGTGATTATATCACTATAATATAAAAACGATATAGATTTTTAAGATATTGAGAATTATATTTTTTTGTTTGTGATTATGTTGACATCTGTAAGTTTTTTTATATTTATTAGTAATCTTTGTTAAAGTGGAGATATTCTCACTTGTACACACACATATACATGAAGACAAACTCTTGAAACAACAAAGAAATTAATTAATTAATTATCACAGTTTTATTGTAAAAAAAATTGTATTTACAATTCAATTACTGGTTTTCGTCTTCTTCAAAATTTTGATAAGCGTTAAGACACTTAGGCAATCAAGAAACTTTCTACAATTAAAAAGACTAGGCTATCGAATTTGGAGAAATGATTAAGAAAATACATAAAAAAAAATACAAAAAACAACTGCATGTTTTTCATATACGTAGAGTAGGAAGATGGCTTCTTTTTTCTTTTTACTTGAAATCGCTGCATACAGTGGATAGACTTGACATCCCTAGATGTTAATTGGGTTCCTCTGTTTGCAAATTAAATTTACAACTCCATTTGTCGAAGGGAAATCCTTTTTCTTTATAAAAAATTAGTGGCCTCTGCCCTTGAGTTGAAGAGGTTGTTTGTTAAATGTTTGAAATTTAAAAATTTTATTAATTTAAGATTTTTTAAAATATGCTTGTTTGTCTTTTTAGAACTTATATTTAATTTTCAAATATTTACATCCGAATAAAAAAGTAAATTTTTTGTAGCTTTTATTTGAATGAAAAAGGTTTGAATGACAAACAAATTTTATATTCTAAAAATATCTAGTAAAATAGCCTTTATTTCCTAAACTATAAATCTAATTCTCTTTTTTATTTTAATTTATAAGCCTATAAATGTCAAATAACAAGTTTAAGATTTTTTATTATAAAAACAAACAAGATGTTTATATTCAAATATTAAAAATAGAAAAATAAACACGTTATTTAGATTTTCATATTCATATACATTTAAGTTTATAAAATTTCAGGGCTTATTCGGATTTTAAACAAAAAAAAATAATAACTTAGTATTATACTCAAGTTAGTGATTAGACTAATATGATTTATGTAATTTATTGATACTGCATTCTCCTTATTATGGGTACAACCCTTGAAACCAACACAAATAGTATGATTTTTTGCAATTTGAGTTAGGTTGATAAAATATGCAAGTTGGGTTGGATTGTTAAATTCTCAACTCGCACTATTTATGGATTGGGTTAGGTTAAAAATTTTCACCAATCCGTCAACCCATTTATATAAAAAAATTATTATATATATATTTATATTTCATATAAAAATTAAAAAAATATAAACATAAAAACTTTAAAATGTTGTATTTATTGTAAGGGTTTTAATATTTGTATTTTTTTTATTTTTCTAAATAATTTATTTATTTTTGTTCACTATTTAATTAGAGTATAAAAATGAGCTTTTTTCAAATGCCACCAATCAATCCGACGATCCAACCCATTGGGTTGGGTTAAGATATGTAATGGGTTGGATCGAGTTAAAATTTTTCAAGCATTTTATATTCGAGGTTGAGTTGGATTGTGCCCTATCAATGACCCAACCCCGAGCCATGCCCAACTCTATTGCTTATTTGTTGATATGTTTAATGAAATAAAAATGCAAAGATGCTCCTAAAATCTTCAGTTTTGTTGTTGTTGATGGAGCAGAAGATTAATGTTCAAAATATTTTGTTAATTGTAAAGAATACCATAATAAAAGAACAAACTAAATTCATGTTGATTTAAAGGAATACAAAGAAATTTAAGGGTTAAGACTTGTTGATTTCAGAACGCCGAATTAATCAAACTCGAAAGTACTCACCCGGGATTTGAAATTTGAAAAATTATTGAACCCGAATCTAGAGTTTATTCCAAGAAAATAATCAAAATCTTTGCCTGTAAAAGCTACAAAAACACTTATTTACACTAATAAGACCTATCCTAATTTAACTAGGAAACTTATTTTAATAAGAATTATACCTAAATTAGAAATACAACTCAAAATTGGATAGGATGCCTGGATTTGGAAGATTTAAGTTTAGTAAGTGTAATGATAGCAGTGGTTTGACTCATATCATTTTAAATTGACTGAAAAATTGAATTGAAATGGAGATATTGAGGCTTTAATTTGTGCGATTTGAGCATCGATCCGAGGTGAGGAATCGTAAAAAAAGGTTGAGCTCGTGGAGAGGAGTGGATTGATAGTGGTGCTGGTAGCTAAATCAAGCTAGAAAGTGATGAAAGGAGGCGGCGACGATCGTGGTTGTTATGTCCTTTTTCCTAGTGATCAACGGCTAAATAGCCATAACTCTTACTTAAAGGTTTGATGGCTGGCTTTCTCTATTCTGGACAGTAGTGGAGATCAATAGAAACAAGACAAAAATTTCATGCTGCTGGCCATGGACGGTTGTTGACACGAAGGCTATCATTTTTAGGTTTCTTTTTTGGGTTAAAGGGAAAAAAAGAGGAAGGGTAGATGGATGAGGGAAGCTAAGAATCCCGCTTTTAAGTCTAATACCAAGGGGATGTTGCGGACGTTTAATGTCCAAAATATTCCGTTGATTATAAAGAATAGTAGAATAAAAGAACAAATTAAATTCACATTGATTCAAAAAGAATGTAAAGAATTAACTAAACTTAAATACTCACACAGAGATTTGAAATCTAGAAATATTATTAAACTCAAATCTAGAATTTATTCTAAGAAAATAATCAATAACAAATGATCAAAGTCTCTACCTGTAAAAGCTACAAAGAAACACTTATTTATATTAATTGAGACTTATCCTAATTTAACTAGAAAACTTATTTTAATAAGACTTATACCTAAATTAGAAATACAACTCAAAATGAGAAAAGTCTAAATAATGAAACTCTAAATACGAAACCAAATTAAAATAAAATGCAAATTAATTAAAATATTCTTAAATATTATAAATTTCAATCTAGTTAGAATTTCTTCAATTTCCTACTCTGCATCAATTGTTTAGTGTTTTGCCAATAATTAAAATAAATTTATTTAGCTCTCATGACATAAAAAGAGACAAAAACTATGCATATCATCATGAGTTTCATGTTTCTCCTAATGAGCTTTGTTTTCAATTCTTATCAAAGTATATTTGGCAATATCCATTTATGAAATTTTGAGGACGAAATTTCTAGTAGGGTGGGGTTCTAACAACACATTTTTTGTCTCTTTTTATGTTTTACACTCATGAAACTAGTAGAACACTTAATAACCATGTCGTCTCTTTCTCTTCGTTGTTCAAATTTCTCTCTATGTGTGTGTATATATAGATATATTTATAAAAAGATGAAAAAAAGAAAAGAAAAATAACGAGAACATAGAACAAGAGAAGAAAGAAAAAAAAGAAATAGAAAGAATGAAAAAGATGAGAGAAGGGAAATGAGATAGAGAGGATTGTTCTTAGAGTGAGAAAGTTTTTCTTAGCCTAGAGGGTTATACAATTTATAATTTTGATAATAACAAACGTGTGATATTATATTTTACAATTTATTTTAGGTTTTGAAGGAAAAATTTATTCAAGTGAAATCGAGCTTCAAGCATACATTTTCAAGACAACGCCACAACCAAAGAAACTTATCTTTTCAAATTTTGAAAGATTTATGATTTAATGTATGCATGATTAACCATTTGAAAAGCTCAACCTTTTTTTAATAAATCATTATTTTTCATTAACCAAATAAACCAAAGGTTTTATAATTATAAGCTAAGTATTTTATGAAATTGGTTATTTCTTAAGATATGGATTAAAATGAAAAAGTTTTGTAATCTTTGATTTCAACAAGTATTGTTTTAAATTTTGGACTTGGACTCATATTTGCAAAAATATAAAATATTTTGGGCTATCATATAATTTTCAAAAAGTGTTAGACCATATTTTAATTTTTAAAATTTTAGGGACTAATTATAAATATAAAAAAATGCTTGGAAGACAAAACGGTAGCAGCTAGCAGCTTGAAAATAAACGGGTAACCACTTGGGGAAAATTTTTCAAATTTTAGAGCTAAATTTGAATCAGAATCCTGGTTACAAAAGCGGTTAAGAATCGCTAAATCAAGCGCTTAACCTATTCTCTTCAAGGTCAATAATGACGTAGTTTACTTATCAAATATATATAAACTCAAATCAAAATCAAATATAACAAGTTTTTCAAGCAAAAATCATTCCATACAATATCTTTGAGCTTCCATTTTAAAATCTTCTTACATTCAATTATCATTTGTATATCCACTCTAAAAAAAAGAGTTTTGTTGTAACTTTTAAATTCATTATTAAATTTGTGTGAGTATAAGTGTGGGAAACACTTCAGGGAGAAGTGTGTATAAGTGAAACACCATTTGTAAAAGTTTATTGACACCTTGAAAATCAATTTAAGAACTGAGCCTTGGGAACTCAAGCGTGGGAGGTTTGAATAAGAAAAATCCTCAAGCTTGGTTTGCTTGGAGGCATGGACGTAGGCCGATTTTGCTGAACCACGTAAAAACTCAAATGTTTGATCTCCCTTCCCTTATTCTTTTAATTTTCAGTATTGTTAAATTTATTACTTTTGATTTTGTTAAGGCATTAGTTTGAGTTGTTGTGTGGTTTTATTTGTTTTGTCTTAAAAACCCACTCGCCTCTTGGGTTGCTTAGTTTGAATTTCAATCTTTATTTTATGGAGAGAAATCTCAAGATGATTAAGTTTGAAAATTGGGTGTGTTGGATTCAAAATTCATCCATATCAGTTTCTTACAACAAATTTCTAGTGAGTTTTTACATGCATAAGATGATTTTAATATTTCATCAACATTATCGCGGCATGACATCCTCATAAATTGAAAGGATGTGAATAATTTTAGACAATTGAACCTTCTCAAAAGAGTATTGACTTTATAAGAGACGATCACTATTTGGACTAGCAAGAGGCCTTTTGGTTAGGCTTATGCTCATACCAAAAATAAAATTGCAAGGGTAAAAAACGTGTGCATAAAGCCCATAACAAACAATATCTTATTAAAAGGCCAGGTAATTGCACCTGGTATTAGAGCCACTCCCAATAGATAGTGTTTGGTCAATCACAACTAAAAAAAATACTTTTAATTGTAACATACATCCCAAAGACGTGAGCAATAAGTTTATAAGAGATGGCTACCATTTAGACCAACAAGAAGCTTTTGGGTCCATAGCGAGAACAAAACCGTGAGAGTGAAGGATGCTTTGCGTGAAACCTAAAACGGACAATATCTTGCTAGTGGGCGTGATCATTACAAAAACCACCATGATGTTCATAAGGAAAACCACCAATATATCCACCTTTGCCTTGATTACCTCCTTTATTACCATTTCAAGTCTAGTTACCATTCCATTTGCCATCCTAATTGCCTTTCCCAAAACTTTGTCCTTGAATGGCCTTCCTAACTTATCCAAAACCTCCTTTACCACCATTTATTTTGATTCAAGTTTCCACCTTCATTTTTGTTTCTAAAGTTGCCATTCCAATTTCCTTAATTGTTATTGTTCCAACTAGCATTATGACACTTCTTTTTTTTTAAGATTATTTATAGTTTGAGCTACAATAGTTGTATAATTTAACTTAGGCCTTTATACTAGCATTTGACTAAGTACTTTCCAATTTACCCTTATAAGTCACAAGCAAAGAATAAATTTCATTAACACTCATCTTTAGCACATTAACTTCAACATTCTCCATGACAGGATAGTAAGAGATAAAATGAGTAATGAAATCTAAGTTGTTAATGGACTACCAACAATAGCTTACTCATCAATTATATATCCCAATTTACAAAATCACTCAATCATAGACATAGATCTTTTCCTAAGATCATTCAGTATAATCTTTATAAACTTTCTTAGCTATAGTTTTAGATCCAAATTGTTGCTCTAAACTAGTCTAATGTTTAGGAGAAATTTTAAAAGGACACAACCCAACTTAATAGCATCTAATCCTACCTCTCAAGTAGCAAACACAAGATTCTATTGTGCAATACCATTGGACATGCTTTGGATTCATCAAGGTAACCTTCTAGTCCATTAGCTCGAATTGAATAGAGGATCTAAGATTTTCATATAGTGTAATTAGTTGAGTCAAGCCTGATCAGTGTTGTGAAAGTGAAAGGACAAATTGAAGATGAAATGTTTGAATTAGAGCTAAAAAATGCCATATGGAAATATTTGGTTAAAGCTCTGACACCAAATTAGAGCATATTGTATAGTTTTATAATGTTTGGCTACCAAGAAAAGCAATGAGAAATTTAAAGAATCTATAGAAAATTATTCAAAGAATAAACTATATTATTATTATTGAAACATGATATAATTAATCAAAGAATAAACTATATTATTATTATTGAAACATGATAAAAGAGCATATGACAATTTACGATCTTGTGTAGAAGATTCTACTTACATAGTACACATGAGCTAAACCAACCAATGAATAAAAAACCATACCAACTAATTAGCAAACTCTGTGGCTAACATGTTGATTCAACAACCACATCATCGAATTATTTATCTAATTAACAAACTAATATCATCCTTAACATGCTTTTCCTTAATTTTCTCACTTATTAATTATACTATAATTTGTTTCGATTTTTTAATACTCAATTTAATTACTTTACCACTTCTTATTGTACTTGCATTTAACAAATATTTTGTTATGCTAGTGAATCAATATATATTAGTGCAATTAATTTGAGCAATGCATCTAATTGTCATAATCCATTAGTAATATTTGATTGTGACCTATATTTTTAGATAATATTTAATTGTAGTAAATTTACTACATTCATCTTTGTTGTGACACTCTCTCATTGTTTTTTTTTTAATGTTTGCGGTTTTCTTTACTTTTTTTGCTTGTCATTCCTCATAAACATATTATTTTATGAGGTCAAATTTGGATTACTCCCCTTGTAAATTGATTATCTTTAAGTCACCTTTTACTTTTGAAAACCTCAATTTATCCCATATTTTTGTTAAGAAGACAAAAAAACTCCATCGAGCTACCCCCATTTTCCTTTATCTTTTGAACAAAAATAAGGGTAACTTGAGGTTTTCAAGTAAGAGAGATAATTTGAAAATAGTCAATTCACGAGAGGATAATTTGAAATTTACCCTATTTTATGGCCACTTCTTTTACCGCATATTAAATCAAATTATCATTCTCACGTAGCACCAATATATGTTTCCTTTTGATTCATTAACTTTTGGAAAATTTATAAAAATGACCCAAAACCTTTTATATTTTACAAAATTAACCATCTTAACTTTTTCTATCATTTCTAGCCAAACATCTAATTTTTAGACCTAAATACCTTCAAACCTATCAACCAAATGCAAAACAAAATTACACTCTCAACAAAATATCATCAAAACTCACCACCCTCTACTCATTAATTTTATGAAACAAATATATTTATATAAATAAAATTATCAATTGGAAAGTAAGAATTTAAGGTTAGAATTTGTTTTTACACAATGTGTGTTTTTATTTCGATTGTTTGAAATTTATGTGGGTATTTTGAGTAAAAATGAGTTAGGAGATGAATTGAGAAAATGTGTGACAGGCATCTACCATACAATTTGAGCTTTTTTTAACTATGTGATTTTTTTTTTATCTTTTCTTAATTATTCGTGCATAATGGAGTTAGTTGTTCTTTAAACTTGTTTTGATAGATCATGGAAGAAATTGGGAGATGGTTGTTTTGTTTATTTAATTACAAAAAGTATAGTTTTTTTTTTTTTTTTTTTTGGTTTAAAAAGATGTGTGTTTGATGAATTTTTACAAAAGTGTATGAGGTTTTGTAAATAGATCCGATGATTATAGCATCACATCAAGACAAGTTTAAGGTTGATATGTTTTACCTAATCGATGTGTTCACTACCCATGGATGTACTTGATGACAGATGGTAAAGGTTCTATTATATATGAGCTCTAATTCAGTGAACAATGGGTGCATCCCTATTTTTGTTATCAAATCCCCTTAAAATACCAAATTAAGAGCCTGTGATATGAGAAACTCAAAGTTAATATAGAGTACATGTTTATGTCACTCATAGTGAAATAGAGACATTACTTGATGACATCATTTCAACAACATTACTCTCTAATGCACAATAATGATCCCATGATAAGAATGGCAATACATTAATGACTATCAAGAAAGAGGTGTTTCTACTGATGACATCACTTTAGAAAGGTTACTCTTCTTTCCAATACAATGATGATCTTATTGATGGCAAGAATAATATGCCAATAGATATCATTAATGCTAAATCATACTATAGCCCAATTGATGATTAGGATGAAAATCTTTTTTATGCTCCTACTAATATTAGTGATGATGGTCATTTCAATAATAATTTCAATTACAGGGGATGATGTGCGTGATAGGTTTAATTGGTGATAGGAGAATTTGCCTCACTTTTTAGAATGAGCATGAACCATGTCAAAGTCGCCTTGGTACTCCAAGGCCTCATTCTAAGGGGTTATTAGTTGACCTCTTTTTAAGTATTTCTCCAGTTGTGTCTTTAGATTTATTTACTTAAACTTTGTCAGAAGTTATAGGTTTAATGATATTTATGTGGTAAGTTGTTTGATTCTGGGTATAATTTAATATTGAAAGCGTAAAAGTTTCCTAGAAGGATAAGTTCAATTTAAAGGTTACAAGCTCCAGATTGACATGTTTCAAGGCGCATTGTACTTTGAAATCATGTAAATGGCACCTTCGACCAAAAAGAGCATAAATCAAGTGAATGCACATTAAGTAGTGATGAAATGTGATAATAAACACACTTATCGTAACAATTTAGGGTTGTTGATCATCCATTGCATATAAATTTATTCAAGAGAAGAGATATATACTTCAAATGACATTATAGTAGACATGCAATAAGTACAATATTATGAAATTTAGCTAAGCAACCCAAGAGGGGCAAATTGAGTTTTTAAAACTTAAGCAAATAAAACTACACAACTTAAACTAATGTCTTAATAAATCAAAAGCAATAAATTTAACAATACTCAAAATTAAAAGGATAAGGGAAGAGAGATCAAATACGTGAGTTTTTACGTGGTTGGCAAGATCCCTACGTCCATGCTCCAAGCAAACCAAGCTGAGGATTTCACTATCCAAGCCTCCAAGGCTTCAAGTTCTACAATTGACTTCAGGGTGTTAATAAACCTTTACAAATGGTGTTTCAATCATATACACCTTTCTTCAAGTGTTTCCCACACTTATATTCACACAAATTTGACAACGAATTTAAAGATTAGAACAAAAACTCTCTTTTAGAGGTGGATGTACGAATGATAGCTCAATAATAACTTAATGTAAGAAGATTTACAAAACTAAGCACAAAAGATGTTGTATGAAATGATTTTTACTTGAAAAACTTGTTAGATTTAATTTTGATTTGATTTTATATAAATTTGATAAGTAAATTAGCCGTTATTAACCTTCAGAAAATAGTTAGATCACCATTTGATTTGGCGGTTAGCCGCTTAGACTTTTGTAGTAAGTTACCGTTACAGATTTTGGCTTTAAAATTTAAAAAATTTTTCCTGTGTGATTAGTCGTTTATTTTTAGGTGGCTAAGCCGATATCGTTTTTGTCTTCCAAGCATATTTTTAATATTTTTAGTTTGTCCCTAAAACTTTTAGAAATTAAAATATGGCTTATACTTTGGAAAATTATATTATGGACTAAAACATTATATATTTTTGCAAAAAGTTTCAAATCTAGAATTTTAAACAATACTTGTTGAAATCAAAGATTGTAAAACTTTTTTATTTTAATCCTTATCTTGAAAAATAACTAATTTCATAAAATACTTAGCTTATAATTATAAAGCCTTTGGTTTATAAAAAATGAAGCTATTCTAAATACTAAATCGTGTATACATTATGCCCTTAAAAAACTTGTCAAATTATGAAATATAATAATACATGTGTAACACCCGTTCCATGTATGTTTGAAATTAATTTTTTTTTATCTATTCAATTATTTAACTTTTGTATGAGTGGTTTTATGTTAATTAGCATTATTTAGGTTAAGGTATGATTCTTTTTATTTTTATTGATTTATTTATTTATTATATATAAAGGTAAGAATTTTTATAAAACCTAAACTCTTTTTATCTCCCTACGAATAAAACTTTTAACCTAATAACCATATAAAAGTAAAGGAATCTAGGGTTTTATTTTATGCATGTTTGAAAGAATTTCTAAGGTAATTATCCTTCTCTAATCCATGTTCTCTAATCTTATGTGTTTGAAAATGAATGCATGAATTATTCTTTTTATCATAAATGACTTAGTAGGCATGTGTACTGTGATTTAATTATGAATTTTCCTTTATTTTTATTCAATTTCTGCAGGAAACTTTTCATAAAATTAAACTAGACGTCTTAACATTTTCAATGATATATTTTATGCAAAGAGATTTAAAGTAGCCAATTTGTGGTGAATTTTTGAAGTTGGAACAATAGCGCTGGAAAATTCTAATTTCAGTAGCATGTCTGACTTCACCGATTTTTCAGACTATTCAAATGCTCTCTGAAAATTTTGTCAATTTTTCTGTCTAATATTCATTATGTCTAATTACAGCATGTTTAATTTCATAATTTTTGGTCGAGTACAAAAAATAATAAAAATTTGTTATGTTAGGCTGCTAGGGATAAGACTATTTAAGGCTGCTAAAAGCCTTTAAAATGACATATAAAAATAATAATCATATAATATTATGAATCCTCTATAATTTAAAGTTTATTTCACTATTTTTCATTGAGTGAGCATTAAGTTATGAATTTTTGAAGTGTAAAACATAAACCTGAATGTTTCTGGATAGGTTTCCTAGTCTCTTGATGTAAATTCGTTTAAAATAGTTTTTCATTTTCAAAAATTCTAGAAGGTTGATATATTTTTTCTTAATGTCTCTAATGCTGTTCAATTAATTAATCTAATTTTTATGAGTTCTATTAAATATTTTATGAATTTTCTAAATCGGTATCTCTATTTTTACCACTCACTGACAAGCAGTGTGCATATGTACATGTAAAATTCTGTTTGCAATATGTTTTTGACCTTCACTCATTTTTTTGAAGTTTTATATAAAATACCACACATGTTTATGATTTCTTTTGTAGTTTTTACAATTTTCCAACATATGATTAGCTTGGAAAAATCAGCTTATATAGGACGGTCAGGTTTAGATTAGCTTTAATGGTTTAGTGCTTACAACTAGGTTTGATTATGTTGGTGTTATATCAAGGTCAGAATGAGTAGTGATATTGATAAGGGTGTGTTTTGATGTTTACGATGAGATTGAGCTCGAGGTTGAGGTTGTCGTTCTTTATTCTTTGAAGATCGAGGTAAGTAGATTCATGTAGAGTATAAGTATTTTACTATTAAAATGCTTTTAAATCGAAGTATGTATTATGTTAAATGAAAAGTATATAAAGCTGAATTATTTTAGTTTATTACAGTAGTTTGTTAAAGTAAAATCATTATTTAGAATTATTTATAACAAAACTTTATATATTAAAAACTTGTGTCATTAATTGTTTTAAAAAAGTGAAAATCTTTATTAAATTGTTATAAGTCAAATACTTTAAAATAATTATCAATTATTCAAATGTAATTTACGAAAGCTTATAAATGATTAAAAGCTCAAGGATGCTTTTAAATGTTTTGGCTCATTGTCCGTAGTGATGTTATGTTATGATATGGTATGATGTGAAAGCCTAATGGATTATGTGCACATACAATGTTGATGTTAATGATTCCCGCGAGGTATAAGACTAAATGATGTTATATACAGGTCACCGGGTTTACAAGTGATGCTTTGTGGCATGAGCTAACCATGTTTCATGTGTTTTTGAAAGGTTAAGTATGTTTTATGTGTTTTAAAAAGCTAACTATGTTTCATGTGTTTTGAAAGGTTAACTATGTTTATGTGTTTTAAAAAGTTAATTATGTTTTATGTATTACAAAGGCTAATATTATGTTTAAATGATTTAAATAACTTTACGATACTTTGATTTATTTTTGTGAAATGATGGTTTACAAAGGTATATTCTCTTATTATTATTATTATGCATGTGTAAGAAATTTTATTAAATTATATTTGTAACGGTTTTTTTTTAGTATTGTACATAAGTTTACTTACCGAGTTAACGGCTCACCCTTCGTTATTTTATTTTTTGCAGATAGAGTTAGATAATGTGAGCTCAGGGTCTTAGGAGAAAGAATAAGAGCGTGATGTTATTTTGGGGGAATAATGTTACATTAATTAGCTACGAATGTTAGCTTCTCGTTGGGATGATATTTATTGGAGAGTTTTTCTTTTATTTCATTACTTATTATTTTTGAAAGTTTAGAACATTTATTATGGTTTTCAATTTGAAGATTTTAGAAAAAGAGTGATGAAATGCAATTTCACTCCAATTTCACTGAAGTACATTAGTAGTGGAATTGGAGTGTTACAACATGTTTGTTATCAATAAAATTACAATTTATATAGCTCTCTAAGCTAACAATCTCCCCTTTTTTGATGATGACAAACATCACATATATTTTAACATTTCTACTCCCCCTCAATTATGATTATATGGTTCAACAAAACAAATATTAGCTCCCCGAACATATGATTTATATTACTTATAAACTCCCCTGAACATGTCAAAAACACTTTAAAAATGCAAGTTACCTCTTTCTAAAAAAATTCAAAATATATATTTTAGATCAAGGACTAATGATATGTTGGAGGATACTATGTAATTCTAAGCTAAAGAGGTAAGGCTTGAGATTTCAATGGAGTTACAAAATTGGACGATAAATCGAATACCTACAAATATTCTGAATAGCATCTTAATGTATACCACAGAGAATCTATTTTACCTCTAGCGGTATAGAGTTCCAACCCTTCATTTGGAATTCTAAGAATTTGATTTAAATCCTCAACATCAAACTCAATAGGAGTTCCCCAACACTTATAACAATCCTATTTGTAATTTGTGAAAAATAAGCATATTTGAATAAAACACTTTGACTAAGTTCGATAATATCGTTCCTTAAATACTAATGCATTTCCCTAGCCCATGTCAATAAGTAAATCACTAAAAGATTTATAAAAAATAGCAAGATTCTCCAAACTATAAAGATTGACAAATAGGGGTGAGAACCGAATTCTCGGCGTAAATTTGTCATTAAACTGTTTTCGAAGAGGTGGATGTGGAAAATGGGTTCATATGAACTCGGATTGCATCCATGTTATTCTTTGCCCTTCGTGGCTACTTGTTTACCCTTAGATTTTCACCACCAACCATGGCTAAGAACACAAAAATACCCAAGCACACAAATTTGGGTTTCAGGATATTGAGTGAAAAAGATAGGTTTGAATCAATTAATTTGATCCTAGAGATGATATAAGACAATGTGTGATGTTAATTAGATAAAAAAATGAGCTAAAAAGAGCTTAAATGGAAAGAGAGAAATAGGTAAGCTTAGGTTTTGATTTTGGGATTTTGAGAAATGAGTGATGAAGTGGTGTTTTCAAGATGATTGATGAAAATTTAATGGGTGGGTAATGATTTAAGTGATTGATTTTGGCAAGAAAATGAGTGAAAAATGAAGAGATTTGAGAGAGAAAATGAAGATGGCTATTCACATTTTAGAAGAGAAGAACAAGTGAAGAAGATGATAGGAAGAAGAAGATAAACGCAAAACCCGTAGGGCAACCGACTAGATGGGTAAATAGGTCGGCTAGCCACTTGCTCTCGAAGTTGGATGACGGCTAGCCACTTGGGTCTATCGCCGCTAACGAGCCGCTTCTCGCTTTTTCTCGTGCCTTTTCTTTTTTTGCTATCCCAAACTTTGATCGATTCTGAGATAATTTTGTGATCTTGAAAAATTTCAAAGGCCATTTTTAGTGCATGAAACATGATAATAGACATTTAAAAGATCATAAATTCAAGTATATAACACATTTATCATGCAAATGCATTATACAATTACTAAACATGATAAATATTCAAAGAATGAAAATTCACGATATAACTTATTTATCATACTTATACAACACATAATCATCAAGAATAAAAATTCAATCAATTTTAATAGTCTCAATATCATGAATAGAGATATTGATGTGAAAATCTCATCATTCCAAGTTCATGTTGAATTTTTTTAAAATTGTTCTTTGCAAAGAGGTTTTATAAAAATATCAGCAAGTTGTTTTTTCGTAGAAACAAATTCTAATGCAATATCTCCTTTTGAACGTGATCTCTTAAAAATGATATCTAATCTTTATATGCTTGGTTCGAGAATGTTGAATGGGATTCTTTAATAGATTTATAGCACTAGAATCATCATACATAATAGAAATTCTATTAAGGTTAATGCCATAATCTCTAAGGTTTTGTTTCATCCAAAAGGCTTGCTCACAACAACTATCGACAAAGAGATATTCATCTTCTATGGTTAAAGTGTAATTGAGTTTTGTTTTTACTAAACCAAGAGACAATAAACGTGAGCTGACCTAGAAATTGACAAGTTCCACTAGTACTATTTCTATCAATCTTATAACTAGAAAAGTCAAGATCCGAATAACAAGTTAAATCTATATGAGTTCCTCAGGATAAAGAAAGGCAAAGATCTATGGTTCCACTCAAATAACAAAAATTTTTTTTTGAATGAAGCAAATGAGATACCTTGAACATGATTGAAATCTTGCACACAAACATACACTAAACATAATATCGAGTCTACTAGCAATTAAGTAAAGTAAAGATCCGATTATACCATGATATGTTTTGACATTAACTTTTTTACCGTTTTCATCTTTGTCAAGCTTGATTGTTGAGCTCATTGAAGTACTTTTAACCTTTCCATCTTCAAGTTTGAATCTTTTGAGTAAAATCTCTCAAATATTTAGCCTTTGATTGATGAATATTTTTTGCATTTTATTTTATTTGTAATCCAAGAAAGTACTTCAATTCTCCTATCATGTTCATCTCAAATTTTTGCTCATACAAGATGAAAATTTCTCATATAAAGACTCATTAGTAGAACAAAAATAATATCATCAACATAATCAACAATAACTATACCTTGATTCTTATACTTAATACATAATATAGTATTAGATCTTCTCATTGAAAACCATTTTCCAAAAGAAATTTACTATGCCTATCATACTAAGCTCTACGTGTTTGTTTAATCCATAAAATGCTTTTGACAACTTATAAACATGGTTCACATAGACTTCTTCCATAATGTAACCATTTAGAAATGTATTTTGACATTCATTTGATACAAAATAAAATTCTTATGACATGCAAATGTTGTGAGCATCCTAATGGATTTTAATCTAGCTACAGGTAAAAGTTTCATCAAATTTAATTCCTACCTCTTGGTTGTAACCTTGAGCTACTAATCTAACTTTATTCCTTACAACCACACTAGATTCATCCATCTTATTCCTAAATATCCATTTAGATTTATGACGGATTGATGTTTCGATTTAAGAACTAATTTCCACACATTGCTTCTCTCAAATTGATTTAACACTTGCATTGCCGTAATCTAAGATTTATCATTTTCAACATCCGTAAAAGATTTTGGTTCAATTTGAGATATGAATGCAAAGATGCACATGTGTTCCTAAGTTGATGACCTAATGGTTACACCTTGTGAGGATCACTCAAATTAAGTCTTTACGGTGAGAAGAAACATACCTCTACTCCTGGGAGTGTTTGAGAATTACTTTTATTTTGCTCCATATTATTTTGTTCTTCCTATTGCTTTCTTCGATTTTCACTGTAAGCATTTTGTTTGGCATTGGAAGGTTTTTCTCATTGTACTTCTTCATATGCCTCCTTATTAATAATAATTTTCTTCATAGACGAGGGGTTGATTCATCAAACATAACATGCATGGATTCTTGAACAACTAGGTTCTCTTATTATACACTTTATAAGCTTTGCTAGTGTTTGAATATCCAAGAAGGATACTAGCATCGATTTTGATCAAATTTACTAAGATTGTCTTTAGTATTCAATATAAAGTATTTGCATCCAAAAAATTTTAAAATAACCAATGCTGAGTTTTCTATCTTTCCAAAGTTTATAGGAGTTTTATTAAGAAACTGTCTAATCAAAAAACATGATTCAAGACATAGATGTGGTATTAACGATTTCCCGCCCAAAAGATGTAATGCATTCTCATTCAACATGGTCCTAGCCATCTCTTGAATAGATCTATTCTTTCTTTCAACAACTCCATTTTGTTGTGGAGTCCTAGGTGATGAAAATTGATATTTGATACCAAAATCATTACAAAACTCTCAAATGTATGATTTTCAAATTTTCAGCCATGATCACTTCTAATGTATGTAATAAAATAGCCTTTTTTATTTGAACCTTTTTTGAAAAAACTTTAAAACATCAAAGGTATCATCCTTATTAGCTAATAACAATACCCATGTATATCTAGAATAATCATCCACAATTACAAATGCATAATATTTACTACTTAGACTAGCATATCTAGAAGATCCGAATAAATCCAAGTGAAAAAGATGAAGTGGTTTTAAAGTAAAAATATGATTTTTTGTTTTTGAAAGAAAATTTGATTTGTTTTCCAAATTGACATGCTTCGCAAATTTTATCTTTTCAAAACCAATATTTAGAAGACATTTAACTAAATCATTTTTGGAAATCTTTGAAATTAAATCCATGCTTGCATGTTCTAGTCTTCTTATGCTATAACCAACTATCATCATATAATGCAGAAAAACATTTATCATGAAAGTAGATGCACGATCTATATTAAACATACTATAAACATTAACATATCTTTTCCAACAAAGAAGACTTTACCATCACGTATTTTCAATAACATATTTTGTTTTATAAAAATAACTTTATATCCTTTATAACATAATTGATTAATACTAAGCAAGTTGTATTTTATATTTTCAACTAAGCACACATTCTAAATAAAAGTAGAAGATTCTTTACCGATATTACCAATACCAATGATTTTTCCTTTGAATTATCTCCAAAAATACATCTCTACTATTTTCAATCTTGGTAAAACTTAAGAACCATGAATAATTACAGGGTCATGTGTCTTCAACATCCACTGCCTAAATACCATTTATTTCTTCAAATTGTGTTTTAGATTTTCAACTAAACACACATTTTCAATAAAAGTAGAAGATTCTTTATCGACATTACTAATACCAATGATTTTTCCTTTGAATTATCTCCAAAAAGATACATCACTATTTTCGATCTTGGTAAAACTTGAAAACCTTGAATAATCACCAATCATATGTCTTGAACATCCACTGTCCACTGTCCAAATACTATTTATTTTTTTCCCTTATTCTTTGATTCCTGTAGAAAAGATAGTAAGTTTTAGGGTACCCAAAATCTTTGGGTCCTTGAGTGTTAATAACGATTCCTTTTCGAACCCAAACACATTTGATTCCATAATACACATTTCTCTTAATAGGGGATCTATAATTCATGTAACCATTTTCATTGCAATAATGATAAATAATTTTATGATCATTAGTGGAGAGCCTTAACAAAATAATTTTTGTAATATTTTGTTTCAAATTAGGTTTATACTCAAGTCTTCCTTTATCAAACACACATTTTTGTGAGTCTGAGTAATTTTTTAAGTTCTTTTGACCATGTGTGAATTTTAATACAATCTCATTGAGCCTCATTACTCTTCTTTTCAAGTTCTTTATTTTTTTTTTATCAAGTTATCAACATGTAATTTTCATATTCATATGAAGTGCTTTGTTTACCTTTTAACGATGCAATCCTATTAGGCAATATTTCATTATCTAATTCTAATCATTTGATCATTTCATTTAGTAAATCATTGTATTTTTGCAAGGCATCATTTTCATTTGAAAGTTCTAGCATTTTCTTCTTAAAACATGCATTTTTCTTACCAATTTTCATCATATCACTAAGCAACTTTTAAAAGCATCATACAAATCATTATAAGTTGGAAGATTATTTACCTTATGAAGTTTATCTTCTCCTATTGCCATAAGTGCCAAGTTTGACACTTCTTATGATTGTTCTTCATTACTTGATTCTTCATTACTATCATCCCATGTCACACCCATTGCTTTCTTCGAAGGTTTGTTGGTATAGGGCACTTTGATTTTATATGGCAAAGCTTCTTGCATTCATAGATATGATTGCTTTCTTCTTTCCTTTTAGTTTTTGAAGTTTTTAAACTTTCTTCGCCACCGAATTTCTTTGAAAACTTCCTAAATTTTCTAGTTATCATAGCCATCTCTTCATCTTCAAATTCACTTTCCTCATCACTTTTAGGTTTTGATACATTCAAGGCAATGCTTTTCTTTTCCTATCTTTGTCTCCTCTTTATTGTCAAATCGTCTTTATTAAAAATAAGTGAGCCAATTAAATATCAATAAATAAAGTATTTAAATCTTTAGCTTCCTCAATGGTAGTTCTTTTAAGTCTTCATTCTTTTTGGTAAAGATCTAATAATTTTCTTTACCGTTCTTCCGTTATTAAAAATGTTTTTCCTAGAGCTTTTAAAGTGTTCACAATGTCCGTAAATCTAGTATCCATGTAATGCACACTCTCATTTTGTTCTATTTGGAATAACTCATATTACCTAGTGTATCTACTAATTTTAGATTCTTTAACCCGACTTGTTCCTTCATAACTACTTCAAGTTTCTTCCAAATCTCAGGCAAGCGTTAGAACAAACCAAACTCTATAAAAACTTTTTCTTATCAAAGGCACAAAACATGTCATTCATAGCTTGCAGTTTATGTGTCTTTTCTTTTCCAACTCATTCTATTCCCGTAAAGGTTTCGCATCTTTCCCCTCTCATTTTTATGTGGCTATAAATAGAAACCATTATCAACGCTGAAAGTGTGTATTTTTATAATTAAAATCTTCATTTTACATTCAAGATCACCAACATCCCTACTTTTATGTCTTAAAGTCTATTGTGATTTAATTAAGTATGTTTTATTTTAATTAATTATTTTACGTATTCTACGGGACATCATGGTCATTTCATAATGAACGAGAAATCGATAAAAAAACGAACAATAATTTTGAACTTAGACAAGTAAAAAACCTTAGGAAGAGCCTAAACGATAAATGGTACTGCATCACATATACTATTATTCACGACATTATTCACGTGGATTTTGATTGGATGAATAATGTGGCATTAACCGCTATGGCATTGACTAATGATGTGGTGTTGATGATGATTTGTTACGATTCTATTGGACGAAAATAATTACGTGGCATTGATTGATATGGCGTTATGTTAGTGGATGAAAAAACGCGTCATGGTACATGCATGACATATACCGTAACGACAAACGACGATGTGTTCCATCCAATAAGAACTTGTCACGTGGGCCCAATCCTCGAGCGTAAATTGTTATAATCACGATAAAGAATGATTTACTCATCAGATCTATAAAAAGAGGCTCCCCTCCAATTTGACACCCCCTAATCTATTTTTAGCTCTATTTTCTATAATTCCATCTCCATCTTATATTTTCTACTTATTTTAATAAAATTTCCATTTTACCCCTAGTTCATTATGAGTAGCTAATTTTTCTTTCAAGTTGGGTTGCCAGGTGAAGTCTCAACATGCTCACAATTTTTTAATTTGGTAAATTTACTTTTCTTCCTCTAATTTATATGGATGTTTTGTTTTTCATAGATGCATAGCATTCGATTGGACGAAGATGTGGCATCGACCCATGTGCAGACGGCATTGACTAATAAGTGATATTGACCGATGACGTGTCATGATCCTTTTGATTTAAAAATGATTGTATGGTGTTGACGGGCGACGTGAAGTTACATAAAATGACAGCCTACTGATAATGTGTTCCATCCAATAAGAACTTGTTACGCTGTTGCCACGATCACAGCAACCAAATTTTTTTTTTAATGTGGCTATAATTTTACCTATCAGATCTATAAAAGGAGGCTCCCCCCTAATTTGACACCCCAATCTATATTTTAGCTCTCCAGATTTCTGTGAATTCCATCTCTATCTTATATTTTTATGTATTTTAATAAAATTTCTATTTTATCCACTAGTTCAATTTTGAGTAAGCTAATTTTCTTTCAAGCAGGTTGAAGATGAAGTCTTAACACGCTCTGATGGACTTAATTTGGTAAATTTACTTTTCTTCATACCAATTTATATGGATGTTTTGACTTTTCGTAGAGGATAATAATAATCTTGTCTAGATATTGGTCGGTATTACCATTTCCTGGCGGGGTTATTCTATTTGGTGGGAATGCACCCAACACCATATCTATTAGGAAGTGAGGTTAAGCGCAGGAGTGGAAAATCCTCTTCGTGATTTAATTGGATCTAACAATGAACATTAAACGATAGTGTATGTTAGTCGCGGATCCGGAGATCCAAGCACTTCATTTTAATAGTTTATTCCCGCCACTATAATTTAAATCATAAGATATCCACGTCACTTTACTATAAATCCAACTACTAACTCGAAAATTAATTAAATACAATTGAAATTCACCTCTCGTGGAATCGACACTGTCAATCATGTGTTAATCTATTATACAATAGATTTATCGTTATGCGTTCAACAAATTTGTACAACAAGTTTTTGGCGAATTCTTAGGGACGTAAGTTATTTTAATTCGTAGAATAAATTTTTAATTTCTTTATTTATTTTGTTAGTTGTTTTCTTGTAATTTTTTTATTAAAAAAAGAAAAAAGTGAATTTGCATTTGAGGTAGGTATTTTTCTTTTCTTCAAATTTTTGTAATTTAATTTTCGTGTTATGTTTTTTTATTTTGTTAATTGTGAGTTCAACTTATTTTTTTAATTTGTTTCACGTATTTTTTATATATATATAGCACTTGAGTTTGTTTTCATAGGTGCAAAGATTGTAATGTAGCAATGATAAAGTTAGATTAATTTCTCCTTCTTCTTTATTTCTATTAATTTTGTTACCATTTTTTTCTTTACATGCATAGTGCCGTCAGCCACAATTACCTTATCTTGAGCCTATAGACTTTGAATTGGAAAAACACTTCATTTCACACAAACACGTTGCAATTAAAAATAAAATTGGAATAGATTTACAACCCGGCACTTAGGAGGAAAGGCCATTTAAGGACTACTGGTCCCTTAGCTAACTTAAGGACATCATGCAAAATACCCAAATGTACCTGCAGAGTTTTAAATTAAAACCTAGTGTCTTTAAATTGTCTCCCAACATTCTATGGCCTAAAAATGAAGATCCATATAATCATCCGAATGATTTCCATACTATATGTCAAACTTTTAAAAATGAGAATTTTCATATGATGATATTAAACTTAGCTTATTCTTTAATTTCTTAAAAGGATAGAGAGAGCTCGTTCATATTCATGCATTGCCTACTAATAGCATTACATCATAGGAACAAATGGTAACAAAATTTTTAAATAAATATTTTCCAAGACATAAACCAACGCTATTCATAGCGGGAAATTTTAGAGTTTACCTAAAGAGGACGAGCGATTTTGAGCGTGGGACCGATTCAACGTGGCTACTCCTAAAAGTGTCCACACATGGGTATGAAAAATGACACCAATGCCAATACTTTTGAGATTATTCTTTACGTGCAAGAATGGCTAATGGACAAGTGGAGAGAGTTTAATGTCAAAAAAAGACACGAGATTTGAGATTTCTTCCAAGAACAAACAAATAATTGCCAACAACGGTCGTTTCACCAGAATACTAAGAAAGTTAAGGGAGCTAATGAGGTTCACATTAATAATCAAGTTGAAATTAAAGAAGTCAAGAGATAGTTGAAGGTCTTTCCCACAAATAAAGCATCATTAATGACTACTAAATTGACAAAGCTACGACTAGGACTCATACCAAATCAAGCCAACGTTATGTGTAATAAGAAAGCCATCAAACTACAACCCTTACTCCAACACATACTGATCCTGGATGGAGAGACCATCCCGATTCTCTGTAAAAAAATCCTCAAGTTTCGACCACCATTTAGACGTACAATCGTAACCCAAACTATTCTCAACCCAAACCATGAAAGGATGCATTTAGAATTTCAAGAATTTTCATCAGCGATTGACAACAAAATTGCACCATTAATGAACCGCGAAATGAGATGAGAGCAGGCTTCAATCACAAAACCCAATTAGTTTCAAACCTTGAAAAATAGTTGGACGACTTGCTTTAATTCAAACTCGGAATGTATTGAGAAAGGCAAATTCTAAGTCAACGATTATGCTTTTTAATCCTAACGAGTGTATGAAGCTAACTTAGATTCACCTCAACAAAGACATGGGAAGGTCAAAGTCGTCATGACCTTGTGAAAAGGAAAAGAAGTCGACAACAAAGTGAAGATGCGGTGACAAAAAATAACTCAAATTATACTGCAAATGTAGATGACTCATCATCGAGGGAGAAAGAAACCACCCCACGAGAATACGTTTCAAAGCTCCATTTCCCAAAGGTTAGCTAAAGCAAAGAAGGGAAAGTCCACAAGTGAGATTTTGAAATCTTTAAATAGGTAAATATTAACATCCCTTTGCTTGACGCTATAAAACAAGTGCCATCATATGCCAAGTTTCTTAAAGACCTTTGTACTAAAAAGAGAAAAATTCATGTTCAAAAGAAGGTCTTTTTAACAGAAAACGTGAGCTCCATACTCCAACATAAAATTGCTCTAAAATACAAAGACCTAGGCTCCCCCATTATCTTATGTAGTATAGGGAACCACACAATTGAGAATGCTTTGTTGGACTTAGAGCTAAGTGTAAATATGTTACCTTACTCAGTATTTGTGAAACTTGGACTGAGAGAATTATACCCAACTCCAGTGGTGTTACAGCTTGCAGATCGATCCATGAAAAAATCTCATGGTATTGTGGAGGATGTGCTTATACAAGTAGATAAGTTTTATTTTCTTGTTGATTTCATTGTAATTGACACTCAACCAGGTCAAGATTCAAGGAAGCACATTCCCATTATCCTATAACGACTTTTTTTGGCAACTACCGATGCTCACTTTCAATGCAGGACTAGAAATATGCAATTGTCCTTTGGCAATATGACGATGGAGCTAAATATCTTCAACATTGCCAAACAACCTTATAATGCAGATGATGGAATTATTGATGTGGATTTAATAGAACAATTAGTTGATAATACTTTTCTTTCAAACCTTAGTGATGACTAGGGGTGGGCATGGGTTGGTTTAAGTTGGGTTTTAAGTTAATCCAAACCAAACTATAAAATTTTGAGTCAATCCAAACCAACCCAAATATTTTCAACCCAACCCAAACCAATCCATTTGGGTTTGGTTTGGGTTTGGTTTGAATTTTATAATCAAAATATTTTTTTAATTTTAATAAATTCAATTATATCAAAATTACAATAATTATTAATTATTATTAATAATTATTAAATTAACATTAAAATATGAAAAAATATAGTGGATAAAAAATTATAAATAATAAATTTCATAATAACTTTGTCCTTAAATATTAACTATATTACAACACAAATTCTAACGTAACTAATTTTGTGAGCATATCAAAGCTTCCACCATCTTTGGACTTAAAGAACTACGAAATAAATCTATAATGCAACAAATGATTACTTAATGTACCCGTTCTAATTTTAGTCTCATGTTTATTCTTACAAACATAATCATTAAGTTTTAAGTTTCGAACTACCAATCTATAAATAAAATTAATTGAAAAAAATCAAATAGTAGACAATATGATTCAATCATCATCATCATCATCAAACGTGAAAATAATTATGGCATAATGACTTATAAACTCTATTTAAAGAAGATATTATTATGTATTTATGTTGTAGGATAAATAATTTGTATCACAATAAATGTATAGTATAATATGTTCTATTTATTGATAAATGCTATAAGATTAGCTCATAAACTATCGATATTAAAAAAAAAAATCATCACGAAACGTGTAATACTAAATAATTAATAATAGATATCACATAATTTAATCACCAAGCAACAACTCCAAGTAATTAAATTCACTAATTCCAAGAATACCCATTGAGCAAATCACTTGAACTAATTCCAAGCATAATTTAATCACCAAGCAAACAGCTCCAAGTAATATCAAAGCACGATGAATTGTAGAGTTATCAAATTTTATTTATTTTGTTTAATTTATTTTCTACTAACATGTCATTTTGAGTTTTGGAAATTTATCCATAACTCATGGGTAAACCATACCCAAACCATTATGAAATGGTTTCTTATATAAAAATCCAAATTTAATCTATTTTCATAATTTATCCAACCCAAACCATTTTATTTGGTTTGAGTTTGGTTAACCCATGGGTTGTGGGTTTATGCCCACCCCTAGTGATGACCATTTACAAATATGTTTAACTCACTTTGGTTTGAATTTTGATATTAACAGATCAGTAGATGAAGTTAATGTCTTACTTGATTCAGCACTATCAATTGACACTAACAACTGGAAGTCGAGAGTAAAAACAACTAAAGACAATCGACAAAAACTAAGTTCATCATCAGAATCACCACCAAAACTACAGCTCAAACCATTACCCGACACTTTGGAATATGTCTTTTTGGGAGAAGAAAGCACTTGATGGAAGCTCAATCTTATGGGGATGTATTAAGGGTGAATCTTCTTCAAACATATCTCAATGATTATGGTCTCCATGATTATTGGCTTCGAATCAAATCTTTAATTTAGTGTTATTAATTTCCAGGTTGCATATCACTATTATATAAATTGCTCCTGTTACACAGGTTGTCTGTAGTCAAACTTTCCATTTTAGTTTGCTTCAATTGTATATATATTGATGAAAAACCATTGAATAAAATTGAAGCTTTTCGTCACTCTTTTACATCACTCTTTATCTATCGCATATCCTTTCCAGCTAGCAAGTCTTATGGTCCGTTTGGTAACGAGGCATATACGTGGCTGTTAACTATAATTGTTGTGAAATTGGAAAAAAAAAAAAACTGCATCAACCCGGCTGCTGCAACAAAAACTTAGGGACTTTATTTGCAACTAAGGCTCTGGAATTCTTTAACATATACAGAGGCTTCTAACTTTTTATTTTTTTAATTTTGTGCGTGCATGCAGGTTCTGTTTGTGGATCTGCGAGCTTGCTGAAATCGATGATGGATCTTCATTAAGGTGCCTTGAATTATGAGAGAGGATTCCACAATAGGGACTGAGAATGAAGGAGCATTGCCACCGAGCACTGATTTTTGCTATCAGAATGAAGAGGCAGGGGATTAAGGTCATATACCCGGGCCTGCAAGATCACCCGCAGCAGGAGCGTTCGAAATCCGTGCCAAATAAAGAGTACGGCTTTGGTGGCCTTCTATGTGTGGATATGGAAACTGAAGTAAAGGCTAGCATTTTGATGAACTACTTGCAAAACTGCACACAATTTGGGTTCATGGCTGTGAGCTATGGCTACTATGAACCCCTAATGTCTTGCTCTGGTAGTAGCACTAGCAGTGAATTGAATGACAGAGAAAAAGCACTTGCTGGAATTTCCCAGGATTGATTCGCATGTCAATTGGATGCATAGGACAACTAGAGCAGATATGGAGCCAATTTGAAAAGGCGCTTTCCGAAGTTGTTCAATAAATAATTAGTATCTTGCGGGAGTAAAATAATGGAGTCGTTTGCCTATTACAATTACTCATTGTAACTGCCAATCAATTGATCATATGCCAGATGTCACATGACTTGGCACATAACTTATATATTTCAAATGTGTGTAATATCATTCATAAATAATATCTCACGAATTTCTTTGGAATATAAATTCCGTTTTCACTGTATGTTAATGAATTTTTTTTTTAAATGCATGAATTTAAATCCAGGGATTTTATTAAATAAAAAATAATAACTCAATATTTATTTAGAATAGGACATAATAGGCCTTATTCCTAAGACAATTTATAGTACTGAGAACAATAAAGAAAGAAACTCAATATAAAAAGAAATTCAAACAAAAGCATATTAAATGAAACGATATTTCAGAAAGCCATTAACATCTAGAGACAAGAACTGTTAAATCTCCACAAGAGGATCGTTCCACCAAAAAAGCTTATCATGATTAAGACCTAGATTAGCAAGACAATCAGCAACACTATTCGTCTCCGCAAAAATGTGTGAGCAACGAAAGTCTAATGCAGAAAGCTTTATCTTGCAATTTACTCATCTGTTCGTTGAAATCCCAGAGAGTTCCAAAGATTCTTTCAACAAGAAATTTACAGCAAGCAGTTAATCAGATTCTAACCAAAGTTTAGTGCCAACCATGATCATAAGTAAAGTCAATAGCCAAAATGCTGCCATTAAACTCTGCATAATAAGCCGAACTGCGATCAAAAGCCATGACAGCAAAATTCCCCAATTGCTCTTCCAAATTAAATAATTAGAAAAATAGCACACAAGCTGAAGGGTCAGCATAACCTTAATTTATTAATCCATAGAGCTTGATCAGTAAGGATATAGCTTTTAAAATAATAACTTTTTTATTAAAAAAATAAAAAGTAAAGGGGTGGGTAAGTTTAAATATAACTTTTATCTCCTTTATCACTTCTAAAAATCAACCCAGAGAACATAAGCGCAACTTTTTATCACAACCAACCTGACCACGCCTTAGAAGTTAACTTTTAAAATAATAGTTGTTGGCTATATTATAGAAATAATTAGGAGAGTAAAAATCCATTGAGTCTCTATATTTTAAAAAATTCCTCAAACCAGCCAGGTGTCATCTCCATTACTGGTAGTTCTAGATTCATGAGGGTAAAAACATATATTTCTTGCTGAAATTTAATATAAAAAAAAAAGTATTAGTATAACCTACATTCATATGGGTAATATGGTACTTTAACACTAATATGATTTAAAAGAAAAAATCTCTGATATTTACTTAAATAACGATACACTAAATTCAAAGAACAAGGAGTAAAAAGCAAACTTCTCGTCCTATCTTATGCCCTTCCTACTTTGACTCTACTTTTGTCACTAAAAAATTCTTTGAAACCCTAGCTTTAAGAACTTATATGACTTGCTTTTTCAGAGCTCCTAACAAATTTTCTTGCTATATATTTTTTTCTCCAACGGATTCGTGGTCCTGTGGTAGACGTTAAAACTATCAACGAAGGAAATTGGTTCGCTCTAGTACGTGTCATGGTGGATCTTCCTTATTTTATTTTATTTTATTTTTTATCTTCCATTTGTGTTTCAGTGGAAACAAATCATTATTTTTTTCACTTGAAATTTTTTTTCAAAAAGTAAAATTCCATTTGTTTTTGGCATATTGAAGTTGAACTTTTTTTATTTTTGTCCTTTTTCCCCCTTCATGGTTGTTTTGTAGCTTAATATTAGTAGTGGAAACGATTTGTAATTGAAAAGAAATTATTTTAACTTCACTTGATTAAGTATTTTTTGAAAAAACAAAATATCATAATCATACTAAGTTCTATAATGTCAGTTATGTATTTTATGAATTCATATGTAAAGGTTTTAAGTTTCCGACATTTTTTGTTCACCTTTGTGATAGCAGATTCAAAATGAGTCAAATCAACATTTTCGTTCGACTTTTAGGCGAAGATGTGGAGGATGCATATGATCCTGATTGATTGAGTCTTGTATCCCCATCAACGATGTCTTGAATAATGTCTTCGGAAGGCACAGGCATTATGATGAGAACTTTAAGCATACTGGCATTGTCCCATGGTCCAATAAAGGGATTAAATTGAACAATGATAGAGGCCATCAGAATTTGGTTAACTTAATTCAGGCCAAGGGTCTTAATTCTGTTAATTTGGAGATGAATGGGTTATATATCCTCGGCCACCTTGTCACCTATTACAGCTTAAGCTCAGCCTGACAATAATCATTTTTCCTCAAATGCTATTAGTGTTGATTTTAGATGGTGAAAATGATGATGCAATCAATGTTGAGCCCATTGACTGATCTGATGAAGATATTGGTAATGTTGTTGAGTCTGATAGTGAACCTGAAGTTGATTTCGGGTTTGATATCAACGAATTTGATAGAGACGATGGCATGTCAGATTGTGAGAGTGATAATGAAGATGTACCTATTCCAAGTGATGAAGAAGATGATACTGTAATATTGAAGATGACTAGGGATTGAAGTAAAAGAATCTTCAAAAAACCCGATGCTGATGAAGATATTGTTTCGGAAGTTGGACAAACTTTTTATTTGTGCTCAAGAGTTTAAGAATGTATTGAAGGATTATGCTATTCAAGAGTCAAAGTTCTGAAAAGAAAAAAGAATGACAAATGTAGAGTTACAGCTGCGTGTGGTGGGAAAGACAAAGAAGGAAAGGAATGTCCATGGGGAATCCTTGCATCTTTCTTGGTTGACAAGTTACATTCCAGATTACAGCTCTAAAAGGTGGTGAGCATGGGTCAAAGAGCTGCTTAAGAATCCGGTAGTAATTAGTAGATGGATAGCCCAGAAATTGTATGGTTTTATTAGTTTGAATCCTGATACCAGCAGTGAATCAATGTCAGATGAACTGAGGAAGAGGTTCTCTTGTTCAATTACAAAGACATGGTTGTATATTGTCAAAGAGGTTCTAAAAATTGCCGATAGACTACACAAAATCTTATGCAAAGCTACATGACTATGCAAACGTTTTTCTTATGAAGAATGAAAGGGCAGTGGTGAAAATTCAGTATAAAACACATGTTGGAGAGACGTACCTCAAGAGGGATATTCACAAGTTTTGATGCACTACGAAATGGATTTCACCACTACAAAAATAATTTTTACTGACACTTTATTTTTTAATATTCTAAAAAAAATGTCAATAATTATTTAATTATGTACTATTTTTTACTTTTAATAAATATGGGTTACAAATTATTAATACTAATATATCATTAAATTAAATATCAAAGATAACTAATACTTTAATATCAGATATTTAAAAAATATCATTATAATTTTTTTTATTTCAACTCGAACCTAATACTTCTAAAACTCAAAACTTTCGTATTTAAATCACAAACTATAAAAACCCCACCAAATAAAATTAGAAATACAATGTTATATAAAAAATTAACATATAAAAAAACAAACCCTTATTCCCCTTCTCCATTGTGCAAGAGAGCCACGCTACAGCCGCTGCCCAATTTCCCTCCCCTTTCTTGACTTCTTCTTTATTGTGAAAGACGAACAATGACCACGCTATCTCTACTACCAAATGCCAGCATCCATGCTCGCCCTGCCGCTATCACTTCTGTTCAAGTGTTCCGACGCTGCAGCTTGTAGCCGTTCTCCATTTGCTTTGTTTGCTGCCTCTGGCTTCGTTCTCTTTCCAGATTCGTTTCTCGTCATCAGCGACACAAGGTAACAAGCGTAATTTTGTCTTCTTTTGAGCATGGGTAAGAGGGGTTACAGACACTGAAACTGTTGAGGGAAAAGTTTCAAACTGGTACAAGCACTTGCTCTCTTCAATCTTTGTACTTTTTATTTTTCCTTTGAATTTCATTTCTAGTTGTCCAAAATTTTTTAATTTCTTTTTTATTTAAAAAATAAAAAGAAGATATTTTGTTATTTATTTACAGGAAGTAATAAGAACACATTGAAAAGGGAGAGTTTTCTCCTTGCGGATCCCCAACTGAGCTTAATTCAAGAAAGACTTTTGACCTTCTACTTGGTAAGAATTAAGAAACCAAAAGAATGAAAAAACTCATTTTCATTCATTTCATTGCAGCACCAATTGGATATTCTTTAATTTATGATATTTGTTAACCTTATTTGTGATTGTCATGCTAAGTAGCCCTATAAATGCTAATAATCTAGCCTGTTTTTATTTCCTTCTTGTAAGGTGAAGAGATGGATGTTTAATGTTATTCTATAATCTGTCTGATGTGCAGGTGCAGAAATATATATTCACCGAGTCTAATAAATTGATTCAATCAATTCAAGGTTTCTTGAATGCCCTCAATGAGCTTTGATTATGTCATGTGATGGAAAGATCTTCTCGAGAAAGTTCCAAGGCTAGTATAATGAACTACTTCTTAACTGATTTGATGTGATGCCCTGTGGGGTTTTTATATTGCCTCTGCTTGTACTGTTCTTGAATTGGTGTTTAAAATAGAAACCAATATATAAATGGGGTTGGGATATTTTAATTAAAAGTTTTTACCACACACATTTTGAGCAATTGATGGTTTGATAGTTGAATTCATAGAATGCTGATTAATAGATCAATAAATGCTGCAATATTGTCAAGGAGTTTGCTTTGTTTCGTAACAAGCTCTTATTTCCATTGTACATTAAATTTTTAATATTAGCTTATCACTATCTGGCTTGTTTATAATACTGTACGTGTTTTCATACTGGCCTTTACATAGAGGTAGGCTACTATATATTAAGCACGTATGTGCTTGTTTTCTATATATATTATGTTCATATAAAAATAAATATCAGCCATGATAACAAAAACAGAAAGAAGGCGGTGGGGCTTCCAGTTGAAAGTTTTATGAATTTGTCTCCATCTCTGGCTTCCGAAATTGGGTTAAGTGCAAATAATAAAGTTAATTGGTCTTTCTTTTATATAGTTATTTATTTCTATCTTTTTCATGTTGAATCATTTATTTTATGCAAATGTAAAAATCATAATAAAGTTATTAAGTTTTTTTGCTGATTTTGGGAGTTGGCATGCAGGGATTCAATGGACAAAAAAGAAAGAGAAATAATGAGAGTGGTGGAGAAGCCAAGAGAAGTGATTCATGTGAGAAAAAAAAAAGGCAGAGCAATGGCTAGTCTATATGTGGGAATCTCTGAATAGGAAGCCTGGATGGTATGAAAAAGATAAGAGACTCCTAATAATTTTTCTATCTAATTTTTCTTAATTGTCAAGTGCTTCTACTACTTTTTATTATAATACTTTCAACAGGATGTTCTGGAAAATAGTTGTCATATATCTTCAATTCTTGAGACAGATTATATATCTAGAAGCAATTTGCAATGAGGGAGACATAATTGAAAGAAATATATGTCTTAAAATTCAGCAAAGCCCGTACCATGCTAAAGTGTATGGCTACTTTCTAGGTTACCAATGTCTTATTTAAATTTAATTTTTTTTATTTATTACTTAATATGGTGCAGCAATTACTTATGTACTATTAAAAAAAACTGATGTCGCACAGGCCTGATTTTAAAGCTGGATTACAATATAGTTTATTTATTTATTTATAAAGCTTGAAAGAATTTCCTCGTTAACTTTAATCTTGTCTATTACTTTAGCTTACTATATATAATTTATTTATTTATTCAAAAGAGGGGTTGACAAAATAGCGAATGAAACTATAACATTCATCTTTGTTTGATTATCTTTAGCTAAAGTTGTGAAATATGGAAAGAATCCCCAAAAACAAGTGGATGATCGATGGATATTAACTTGATATAGAGAGTTAATAAATATAGATTGTCTTTATATACAGTTTTGAATTTACTTTTTTCTAAGGATTACAGAGTTTCTTATAAATGTCTCTTTAATTTATAGGAGGACCATCAGCCGCTGATCAACACGAAGACGTTCCAGCGATTTAGGATTGATCAGGATTAGTTGTGAGTGGAATGTTTTCAAATTAATACATACGTTACTATTAATTTATAAGTTTTTCATATAAGAACAAAATACTGAGTTCACATGTATTATATCTATTTCTTGTATAAATTTGAATAAAACATATGCTAGAGTAGTTCTATGAAATTGTGATACCCGTCAAACATGATTAATAATTTAGTTTGTGCATGCCATAGACAACCAAATACAATGAATTAGATAAATAGATTTTCTTAGAATACTAATATAAGCATAAATTATCACTAGCATTGACAATGTGAAAGTGTTCCATCTAGGCTATTAAACTGGAAGATTGATAATACAGTTTCTAATATTTTATTTCAATATTGGTTGTAGATGCATTGAGTCCATTTTAGTTTTTAGAACTATAATTATTGAGTCCAATATATTTTGTGTTGACTTATTCATGGCTTCGAGTAGTCTTTATAGCTGTGGTTAATATTGTTAAATATAAGTGTACTGGAAAAATTATTTCACTTTATAAGAATCCATTGATTTATAGAATTCATTGATTACAGGAGCTGTAAGTGATTTTCTAGAGGTATAATTTATTATTGGAGCTATAATCATAATAATTGATATTTTGATATACTAATTGATTTTATGTACTTGCAGGTGAGGAAAAAAATGAAGTCGTGGATTGATATTAAGTGACCTTGTGCTTTTTTTGTTGGCTGATGTTTGTTGAAATTAATTTAGTAATTTGTTGTCAAAAACTTAATTTGGTACTTATTTTCTTTTTTTCCAAACAGTGTAATTAAATTATGTTAATTTAAGTGATGAATTTAGAATGTTTGTTATGTGAATTGTGTTGCAAGATTTGGTATATTTAATATATTTTGAGTTTTTTTCTTAATTTAAAACAAATAGGAAAATAAAATTAAAATAAAAAATATACTATTAACAAAAAGCAGCGTAATATTACTAAATACTTTACTCACATAAATGATTGTTATGTAAATTATATCATTAAATACTAATATTATAGTGTCTTTCTTTTGGTGATACTATGGTGGCACAAATTACTAACATATAAATAGTATCATCAAATATTAATATCATAGTGTCATTATTTTGGTGATGCTATAGTGATACAAATTACTGATACAAAAGTTATTGACACTAAAAATTAATGTTAGTATGTTTTGGTAGGAGCATTGCTGACACAATTAATAAGTGTCAGCAAAAGTGATTACTAACACTAAATTAGTGTTGGTAAAGCTCATTTTTTTAGTAGTGAAAGGTTCACTAGAGTTGATGGCTGCCACTTCGACATCATTCAATGGTATCTTATTAACAACTGTCACACTAGATGCCAATAACTGCATATTCCCATTGACAGTTTGCAATTGTGAGGTTGAGTGTAAGGATAGTTGGAAGTGGTTTCTTGAATTGTTAAAGGAACATCCTGGTATATTGAATAAAATGGCTTTTACATAATCTCTGACAGATAAAAGGGTTTAATTTAGGCAATTGATAATTTTTTACCAGGTGTGCGATAAAATATGGTGCAATGTTTTGGAAAGCTGTTAGAGAACAAACAAAGTGAAATTTGAAAATGAACTGAAAAAAATTAAAGAACTCAAGAAAGAGGCTTATGAATGGTTGATGCATAATGAAACCAGAAACTTCGGCATGTCATACTTTTAATCCTTTTCTCAAGATTGATCATGTTACTAATAATATGTCAGAGTTGGAATTCTCTTATCAATGAGTGCAGGAAAAAAAACCAATCCTTGAATTGCTTGAATTTATAAGATTGAAGATTATGAAAAAGCTCATTCGAAGAAGAAACAAGCCAGTGTTCTAGGTGATAGAAATTTAGATCTATTACAAATAGATGTAGGTAGTTAAAACCCTAGTATTAACAACTTAACTAATTTTTTAAAATATTGTTTATCGTTACTATTCACCAAAATTGTTCACAATTATTGTTCATGAGAACTGTTCACAGATACAATTCATGAGTACTGCTCATCCGCATAAAAAACATTAATTTTTCAAAACAAAATAAATTGCAAAAAGTAAATGACATGAAGATTTTTACATGATTCAGATTAATCAATCATATATCTACGAGGCCAGGCTTAGATGAAAAGCAATTCACTAAGTTGAAATGTTACAATTTATGGATTTATCAAATTAAAGATTCTCACTTGTTTATCACTATATAGTTTACTTATCCTTAGACTGAATCTACTTCTCTTAAATAAACACTATCCCTCTTGATCCACGATTCTCAAGGCACTTCGCAAAGTAATCAATAACGATTCTTCAATTTTTCAGTGTCTAGTGATTTAAGATCCACATATACTCTCCATAGAGATGAAAAGAAATAATCTCAATATGCACCAAATTTGAATTCTCTAAGGAGGAGGTCGAATTTTGTTTCTCTGCTTTATGCTCTGTGTTGCACCTTCAATTGTCAAACACCTCTCTTTATATAGGCACTAGGGTTTCACAAAAATTGCAAGTCTTAAAAGATTTAGATTCTTTCCAAATAAGAGTTTCTTTCCTCTTATAATTCCTATGAGTCTAAATAGGAATAAATCTGATCTTCTTACCTTGCTTGACTCCTAAGAAATATCTAGAGCATTTAATGATTTCCTATTTGAATTAACTTCTTACTCTAAATAGATTTCATGAGCCAATTATAGAACCCCATCATTTATTGACTTCCTAAATTAGACGTCTAATTAAAATAGGAAAACAAGTATTTCTAATAAATTGAAATCTCACTAAATTAGGGAATTAATAAATTAATCCCTATTACAAGATATGCAATAAATAAAATTCTAATTTAACTAGACTTTCTATAAAATGCCAACTCTATAAATAATAAACTCAACAATCTTCCCCTTTGGCATTCTTGTGGCAAAAGCAATCCAACACACATCTTTCATGAAATTGGGTGTTAAAACATGAATTTGAAACAAGCATAAACAACAACAAAGAACTAACTAAAATAATTGGCAATTAGCATGTTAGTTCATTTAAACACACCTAGGTAAGAATTAAAATAAAATGTTGATTTTATTAATAAATAAATTGTAAGATAACATTAAGTAGAAAATCAATCGCAATAACAAGATAAACTCCCCCTAAGAATTAGAAACCGAAATTCAAAAATAAAATCTCGACTTAGAATTAAAATACTACTCCCCTAACTCATTGCATCACATAAAATTAACAATTACTCTCCCTCTTTTGCCAAAAGATTGCAAAAGGAAAGAAGTTTGGCATGCAATTTGGCGAAATGAGTAGAAAGATCAGCAATAGCATGCCCTTGCGTCAAAATCTTAGCCTCCAGATGGGCAAGATCAAGAGTAAAATAATTAGATGGAAGATAAGAGCAATAAATAAACATAATCCAATGCAAACAAGTCAGAAACATAAGGAAAATACCAAAAATGAAGTGCTGTGCATGACATTTGAGGAAACAGACATACAATGCAGAGCAGTGAACTTAGAAATTAAACTGGGAACGAATGAAATGGAATTAAAATGAAATCCATATATATTAGAAAGCTTATTAAATCATCTTTTACTGAATTTTACAGAACTGAATTTGGAGTTTGGTACACAAAGTTATGACCAAAAGAATGCAACATGCTTAGTTGTGACGAGCAAAAGCTAGTCAAGCACTTAAAAAACAAAAGTCTAAGTTTTGCTTCAAGAATATGTAACTCTCAAAATCTAAAATCATATTATCATGTAAGAATATGAGAATGCACATGAAAAGCTTTTTTAAATTGCGTTAATAACAAAATTGAACAAGTAAAACAATATGATTGGAGATTTTCTACAACAAGCATTAGTTCATATAATCAAGACTCTAATTTCCTCAAATAAGTAAAAATTAGAGAAATTTAAGCTTTTGTGTGTGTGTGCGCAAACAATTCAATCTAAACTTTTTTCCCAAAAATTCATCTATATTCTTAGTCAAAGTCTTAAATATAAAACATAAAGTTGGTCAAACTAACATTATCATCTTAATCTCCAATTTTGACCATTTCAATTGTAACGAACATATATTTTTTTTTTTTTTAAAGCGTAGCATTTGCTTTTGTGAAAGATCTATGGTTAGGAGCTTTCACTCTACCTCTTAAGATAGCCTTCTTCTCATGGTAGTTCGTTTCTCTGTCATATTTGTGATACACAAACTCAAATTACTCAAGGATAGCTTTACTCTTAAGAGTTATAGGTAGCTATATTTGACCATTTTGTTTGTATATATTTGTGATCTTAAGACAAGATAAGAATCAAGGCAAACAGTTATAATTCAAGTTAAATATTCTCAATAAGGACTATGTCAATATCAAAACCTTGAGTCAAAGTAAAGACTGAATTGCCATTCATGTGCTTTGAAGAAATGTTAAATAACTTGAACCAAAACTTATTTAAGGATTTCAAATCTTCTAAAAACATAAAAGAATGCTTGTCATTTGTTAATCCAAGAATATTTTTTTTTTTAAAATGAAACATGAAAAACAAATACTTAAAATTAAAAACGTTTAAATGCATGTCCTATACCTAATGCACAAATGCATGACCTAAACCTAAATGCAAAAACATTTTGAATCACATAGAACACACACCTAAAGCTTTCCTTAAAGATTCAAATCATTTGAAATCCAAAGTTTTTGTGAGGATATCCACGAGTTGTTTTTCTATATCAATGTATTCTATTGACACAGTCTTGTTCTCTACTAAATCTTTAATAAAATGATGACAGATATCAATGTACTTAGTCCTAGAATGTTGAACAGGATTTTTAGAAATATTGATAGCACTCGTGTTATCACAAAACACAGTTAAAGTATCTTGAAACATACCATAATCTGCAAAGCATTTGTTTCATCCAAAGCAGTTGGGTGCAACAACTTCCAGTTGCAATATATTTAGCTTCAGGCATGGAGAGAGAAATTGAATTATGTTTCTTGCTATGCTAAGACACTAAGTTGTTTCCAAGATAAAAGCATCCTCCAGTGGTACTTTTTCTTTCATTAGCATTGCTAGCCTAATCTGCATCACTATACCCTGCAAGACTTGAATTAGTGTCATTAGTGTACCAAATACCATCATTGCCTGTCCCATTGACGAAATGAATGATTGGTTTAACAGTAGCTAAGTGTGACTCCTTTAGATTTGCCTTATACCTAGCACATACGCCAACACTGAAACATATGTCGAGTCTACTTGCAGTCAAATAAAGTAAGCTACCAATCATGCATCTGTAAAGACTAGGATCAACATTGGAACCACTATCATCAATAGTCAACTTGGTATTACTTCCCATAGGAGTTTGCATGTGTTTTGTGGAATATAAACTAAATCTTTTAACTAAATTCTTAGCATACTTGTTTTGATTAACAAAAATTTCATTCTCCATTTGTTTCGATTACAAACCTAAAAAGTAAGTCAATTCCCCACCATGCTCATCTCAAATTCCATTTTCATTTGATTCACAAATTCTTTCACATGATTAGAAGAAGTAGAACCAAACATTATAACATAAATTGGAACAACTAAAATTTTTGGATTACGTTGCTTAATAAATAGAGTTCTATCCACTCCCCCTCACATATAGCCATTTTCAAGCAAAAATTTGGTCAACTCTTATACCAAGCTCGAGGAGCTTGCTTTAAACCATACAAAGCCTTTTTCAATTTAAAACATGGTTTGGGAAATGGGGGTCTTCAAAACTTTTGGGTTATTCACATAGGCTTCTTCATTTAAGATGTCATTTAAAAAGGCATTCTTGACATCTATTTGAAATAATTTAAAGCCTATTAAACATGCAACTGCAAGAAGCAATCGAATGGATTCTAGTCAAAGAACAGTGCAAAGGTTTCATCAAAGTCAATACATTCAATTTGTGTGTTTCCTTGTACGACCAACCTATCTTTATTTCTCACTATGTTACCAAATTCATCAATTTTGTTCTTAAAAATCCATTTGGTTCTTATAACATTAGTGTGACTAGGTCTAGGTACTAGCATCCATACATCATTTCGTTCAAATTGTTCTAATTCTTCTTGCATAGCTTTAACCCAAAATTCATCAACTAAAGCTTCCTTAACATTCTTATGTTCAATTAAAGATATAAAGCAAGAAAATCTTACCATATTAACATACCTTTTCTTTGTGACCATTCGCTTATCAAGATTATCTAAAATAAAGTCAGATGGATGATTTTTCTTAACTCTTGATGACGGTTCCTTTCTGATTTGGTCCTGTAGGTCCATCGTTGGCTGGAGCTTTAAAAAATTTTCCTTTATATTTTCTAGGGTTTCCTTAGAAATGTCTTTTTCAACTACTTTTTTTTTTTTAAATGAGGTTCACTAGATTGACCTTTCTCAATGACTCAATCTATAATAATGACTGTAGTACCTTTGGTTTTTCTAAAAGAATAGTTATTTCTTCCTTAACTGAGTAATCTGTAAAATCTTGATAATCATCAATAAACACATTTGCAAATTCAATAATACTATAAGTTCTCATATTATAAACATGAAATGCTTTCCTATTACTAGAATAACTAAGAAAAACACCTTCATCACTTTTTGAATCAAATTTACCAAGATGCTCACAATCATTTAGTATAAAACACATACTTATAAAAATATGAAAGTACGCCAAATTAGGTATTTTATCTTTCCATAACTCATATGTAGTTTTCTTAGTACCTGGACAAAGATAAACATGATTAATGGTGTAGCAAACAATGTTAAGTGCTTTAGCCCATAATCTTTTTTAAAGCTTTTTCGAGTTTAACACCATTCGAGCCATTTCCTGTAAGGTCTTCTTTTTTCTTTCTACAATACCATTTTGTTCTAGAGTAATAGGTTATGAAAACTTATGTGAAATTCCATGTAAACTACAACATTCCTCAAAACTAGAGTTTTCAAATTCTTTACCAAGATCACTCTTAATTCTGACAATATTGTAATTTTGTTCATTTTTAATCTTTTCACAAAGTTTTCGAACACATCAAATGTATCTAATTTCTCTCTAATAAAGTCAATCCATAAATACTTAGAGAAATCATCTGCACACACAAATACATACCTTTTTCAAGTTAAACTCTCAACTTGCATTGGTCCTATAAGATCCATATGAAGTAGTTGTAGTGTCTTAGATGTCACTCTATCCTAAATGGCTTTATATGAAGCCCTTTGTTGTTTGCCATATTGACATGAACCACATACTCCAGATTGTTTCTTTTCAAGCAATGGAACTCTTTTGACAACACCTGTTTTCACAATTTTAGTTAGTAACTTATAGTTCAAACGACCCAACTTTTGATGCCACAATTCTGTGTCATCAAGAGTGGTCTTATGGCAAATAATTGGATTAGTCAATTTATAACAATAATCAGATTATCGATGTCCTTTCAAAATGCAATTCCCATCAAGATAAAAAATAAGACATTTGTTCCTGTCGAAGTTGACAACTAGGTTCTGGTCACAAATTTGACTAATGCTAAGCAAATTTACTTTAAGATCCTCTACATGTAGAACATTGTGAAGTTTTGGAAAATCTTCCACATTTAGCGTTTCCTTTCCAAGTACATGATTTTTCATGCCATCAGTAAAAGTCACATTTTCTCGATCAATTTTTTGATAATTCATCTAGGCACTCCTATCAACTATCATATGTCTAGAACAACCACTATCAAAGTACCAAAAGTCAATAGTACAAGTTATCAAGGAAATAAAGGAAACATAAACTTTATAATCAGCCTTTCTTATCTAAGTTACTTTAAGTTTATTTCCATTTATCTCAACCTTAGGTCTAGGTGTCATCCTAGGTTTTCTATAAGAACAATTAAAGAACATAGCCTCTTTTATATATTTTATGAACTTAAAGAAATTAGGTCTTATATGTCCTTTAGCATGGCAAAAATGTCTAGTTGGAATAAACATATTGTTCTTACCTAAATGTTGTGGTGAAGAATGATCAGCAGCTTTACTTTTTTTATGGTATGAAATTTTAACTATTAATGGAGAAAGCTGTTTGTGATGAAGTTTTAACAAACACACCTTGAGAATTTAAGTCTTTATCATCTTGCTATCTAAGACCATGATGATCTGAGCTAGATTTGCCAATTGACAAGATATGATCTAACTTTTGAGTTCCCAAATTCATCATTTTGAATGAATTTTTGGTATTCTCTAATGTTGTGGTCACTACAAGTAGTTGGCTATCTTTGTTAGCAAGTAGAGACTTGTAATGAACTACCTTACTCTCAAGTTTCGCCTTATTATCTAAAAAAGATTGGATACTTGAGTCATCGAGGTCATATTCTCATTGTAGGCTTCTTTCCATTTAGCGAACCTCATCTTGTAGCTTTCATGAAAAGCTTTCTTGTCATTTATGTCAATGTCACTAACGCCATTATCTGCGCATCATTATTCTTGTCATCATGTTGCATAGTTATGTCAAGACAAGAATCAGTGTCTTTGTTGGTAAATTTCTTAATATATAGGTGTCAGTGCGTAAGTGTACACAACAAGTAATAAAATGATAAATATTCGAGTATCGCCTCAAAGGGATGATATTATTTAAGTTGCTACAACAATTCTTATGGAGTAAATTCAATTAAATCAAATCAAATCATTTTAACAACTAAATTAAGCTAAGTAATCTAAATGACAAAAAATAAAATGCACTAAACAAGTCAACCTGTATCTCATAAGGATGTAATCACTAAGAATAATGTAGTTGAGTGAAACAATTCACGTAATGGTGTTGATTATTTTTTTGTTATAGTACCATTGTTACAACAATTACTACAGCATTTGGTAGAAATAACATTAAAGGATCTAAGTTCCTAATTACCCTACAAGGTGATTCCCTATGTCTATTTTTTTCCTAGTTTTAAATTAAGCATGACCTTATTCAAATTGAGTTAACCCAACTTGGGAAACTTAATTTAAAACTACGTATTGTTCTGGTGTGATCCATTAAAACTGGCTCTTTTTGTGGCTGTCTCTTAGCTTGTGTCACTAAATGGGTGGTCAACCAAAATAGTGAATTAAAATAAGCATTATCAAAACAAAATGCAATAACAATTCTACAACAACACAATATTGCAATCAATAAACCATAAAGTTTGTTTATCACTCAACCACAAATAGATTTAATGCATGATTTGTATTGAAACAGAAATAAAAACAAATTCAGCCATCATATACATTATCATGAATCAAAGAAACAAGAAAGCTAAAGATAGGAGTGTAAAGCCCTTTGTGATTGCTTGACTTCTTCTTCCTCACACCTACAATCTCTCTTATTCAACTTGGAAGTTTTTGTTTCTTTGTTGTTTTCCTTTTTCTTTTCTTAATTTTTTTTATGAATGACGGCTCTCTTTTTTCCTTTGTGTGTGCTTCCTTTTATAATTGAAAACTAGGACAACTGGACATCTAGGGCACGTATTTTCCAAATTTGGAAACCGTAGATCACATTTTTTTTTAGATTCACGTGAATTTTTTCCTTTGTTATTCCGTGATTGCTACATTAATGATTACTACAAAGATCTGACAAAGATTGCACTGTTTCATACTAGCTTCCACTTTTCTGCAGCCAATTTCTTTCCTCACTTTTCCAAGCCTATTGCGCAGCATTCCTTCCTTAAAATTACACTTCCAATTGCCTATAATTAAAAACACAATGTAAGCACACAATTAATTTTAAAACAACCTAATTTATTAAAAGTAAACTAAAAATAGATAAGTATGCAAAATTAAACTAGAATGCAACTAAAACGCATTAATTACTCTCTAAGTACTCTTGATTTGAGTCCAAAAATGCTATAGATAACTTTCATTTCATAAAGTTATCACACCCCCAAACTTAAGCCATTACTTGTCCTCAAGTAATAACATTAGAAAAACATTCTAATCACACAATCATGCAACATATACTCAGCTCTGTTATCACATTCGCAAGGATTTTCTAACCCTCAGATCACACTTTTTATTCATGCAAGATTGTCATAGCAAGTCAATTCTAGACTTAGGCCTTACTCTATCCAAATTGTGTGTGTGCTACTTTAATCAAATCAAGAGATATTGTAGCATTGCACAACTACTATATACTCAAGGGCAGGAATTAATGCATTAATGTACAGGGGCAGAGATCACAATAAACTCAAACTGTGCTACAGCAACAAACTCTCTTTTTTTTCTTCTTTTTTTTCAATTGATAACTAAATTCTCATAAATGTATCATTGATTATTTCATGTGAATATCTATCACTTGTGGTGATGACACCCAATTACTCAATCAATGCATAAATCAGAGTTGTTGCAGCAAGGCTTATAACAAGGTCTTATCTAAAGACACCTTTTAACTCACGACTGAACATGGGGCTCATAAACAGCCCTAGTGACTTAATATCCCAGACAGAGGACCCAGAATAAAATAATTTTTTTTTCAGTCACTGTTACAATAATGTTCATAGCATTTGTTGCCTTTGGACTTAAGTCTGCATATGGGGTGCATACTCAACCCTGGTTACTAAGCAACTTCAGCCATTAGAATGGAATTTGTTCACTTCTATACAGCACAGTTTAATAAAAACATGAAACAAAAATTTTTCTCCCAAACCTGAGCTATTTTGCACCCTTGCAAACATGGTTCTGCTACAATATTCTCACAAAACATAATCAAAGCCTGGTGTTGAGATAGAAATTTAATTTCATCTTTAAACTACCCTTACTTGGTAATCACAAAATTTGATACTCAACACTCAATTTATCCTTATTAAGTACTCAATCCATATGTAAACTTAGATAACAAAGTTTGTACACACATATTCACAAACATAAACTGTGCACACAACACAAGCCTATTCTTATTCCAACACAATCCAACACAATCCCCCTTGGCGGAAGTGTTGTGTCCTCACATGTACAAAAACAAACAGATCGCAAAACAAGACAAACGATATAAACATGCAAATAGAGAAATAAAAAGTCATAAACCAACAAAACAACAAAATAAAAATAAAAAATAAAAAATAAGTTTCTGATGAAGACTTAAAAATTGAAAAATGGCAGGGGCACTCCCATGTTAGGTAGAATCGTTGCAGCGAATGCTGATTATTGGATGACATCACTTTTTTTTTTAGCTGCTTCGTAAATGGTCCTTGGGGGTCCTCATTGGGGTAGTAGTTAACGAATTCTTTTTTTTACTAGATGTCAGGCTGATAGGTAGGGTACCAGCTGGTTTAGAAATCTTGGGTTGATGGGATCTTGTACACTTTGGGTCTAACTCTTTTGGTGCCGTAGCACCTCTAGACTACTGTGGCCCTTTTCATTTTATGGACCTTTTCGTAACTGGTGTTGCAGTAGAATGTTAAATTGGAGTTGGTTGTGGAGTGGCTAAAGCAGATTGCTTAGAGGTAATTTTAGCAATGATATCAAGTAGACTCTATTTTTCGCCAGTTGTTCTGGTAGCCCTATTAATTGCTGCTTCAATTTCAGCATCATTCTCTCTTTGGTCATCATCAGATTCTTCCTCACTCACATCTTTATCCTTTCCTTTCTGAGAGAGAGCTGGTGCCTTATCCTCCTATTCCTCTTCGTTTTCTTCCTCTTCTACTTCCTGGTCGATTTGCTTTCCTCGTCGTTTAGGAAGTATCACTGAGGGTGCCTCCTCCTACTCCTCCTCATTTTCTTTCTCTATTTCCTAATCGTCTTCCTCTTCTTGTTTTTGCTCACCTTCTTCGTCTTGCTCGCTTGTTTCCTCTTTTTCTTGTTGTCCTGTTGCTGGTGATAGTGCTATCTCAGAGCTAGACTCTTTTTTACTAGCTGCCATTGTAGTTGCTGGAGCCTCCTATGCTCGTGCTTCAAAGGTGAACTGTTGCAACAATGACCTTGGGATGTTGGCATCCTGACTTTGCAAGTACAATACTAGCTGATGTTTTTGTGCTTCCAAGTGATGCAAGTAAGCCCAGAACCTCTGATGCTCTTCTGTCTGTGCCTAGACATAGTCTTTTATCATCATGTTGAGGTTGTTCAACCTAGTGCCCAGGCGTGGAAATGGTTCTGTCTCAGCTTTAACATGTTGTTCAACAAGTGCTGCAGCAGTTGCTTCTCTTGTAACTATTTCCATTGTTCTTACTGTCATTGCCCTTTCATTCTTAATTCTTTCATCATGTGGTTCAAATCTCACACCTGAAACTCCACATATTCCAGTGATTAAGGATGGAAACAACAAAGCTATTGATTTCTGTTTACGGATTGCACATTCTTTAATTTCTTTCTCAATTATTTTTCCTATGTCTATTTGCAATCCTTTGAGAATGGCATAAAGCATAACTAACCTATCCTGTGATACAGTGGTAGTGTGTGTTGTGGGTATGAGTCAGACTTTCAAAAACTTGACCTATACCTTTGCTATAGGTTTTAAATCAATTCTGTTAATCACTTTTCACTCTTCGTTCGCCCACGTACTCCTTTAGATGACTATTGTCCTAAAAACCTCTCCCCACTTCTTATTGGTCATGTTTTCAACAAAGGCAGTGTATTCACACTCAATAAAAGCAGGTAAACTGTAGAACGCATTAATAACACGAGAATCTAAAGGTACCTGAACATTCCTAACAAAGATGGCCTGTTGTTCTTGCTAGAGCATATTAGCATAAAATTCTTTAACCACTTAGAACGACAAGGCCCCGAGGCAGAGCAAAGTGCAGTCATCCCCTTTGTCTTTCTTGAAGAACGTGTATGGTTCTCATCACTTCGGTTGGTTGTGTTGGGAAGATGAAACCCTTTCTTCGAGCAACTTTCAAGGCTCTATAAATTCTTCAAACTTATCCCCTTACCAGAATCGTGGAAATGAGAGAGCTTTGTATTCTAATGCCGTGAGATTTGATCTTTATCATTGTTGTAGTAATACACCAAATTTCATTTCACGAAAAATAATTGAGTAGAATTTTGAAGGCGAGAGTAATAGTGTTAAAAGTCTTAAGCAAAAGAGAAGAGTTGTCTTGAGAATAGGATTTGAAGAACAAAATCCCTAATTTATAGTGTATGGAGAGTAAAAATAGAAAGTAAATATTGAGTTAAATGTTGTAGTAATTGAAAATTAAAATCAAATCCGAATTTAAAAAAGGAAAGAAAGCTCTCATGATTTTATAAGGATTTCAAATTTCCTTTATCCCAAGTTATCTCTTACTGTCAAAGATATCAACGAAAATTTAAATTATTTTTAGCCGCAAAATCTGGGGAAAGCTAATTGCAACGATAAAGACTTTTGCAAGCTACTTGTTCGCTCCAATGCCATAGCAATTGGGCACAACTCCCTTTCATGTTAATGTTTACTTGTTTTGCCTCAAGCATAAGCTTACGCTATAACGATTCCTTATCTCTTGTATTGCCCTTTTTTTTTATCAAATTTACTGCAGAAAATAAAAATCAAATAAATGAACACATTAATATTGACATAAAATAAAATGACAAAAGTAACAAAATAAGATCAAGCACTATCTACTAAAATAACAATCAGCGCTTGATTTAAGGTCTTATGACTTGACCTTTTCTAAATTACTCAAATGGATCTTTGAGGAATAACTCCTTTCTTGAGTCATGTGTGGCATCACCAATATAATGTTTAATGACCATTTACCATGAACTCTTGATCAGTTTTTCTCATCCAAAGATCCATAAAGACCGTAAGGATGGGGACATTAATTAGTCTAAAAGTGGTCTAACCATCTTGATTTTAACTTATCCGGGAATAACTTTAATCTTGAATTTTAGAGCAAAACTTGTTGTCCCGCAATTAAATTCCTTTGTTGAACGTGTTTGTCATGCCATTAGTTTGTTTTCTCCTTGTAAATCCTTGTATTTTTAAGAAACAATCTCAACTCTTCTAATTTACAAAGTTCAGTTTTGCTCTCATGCAATATTCATGTCCATGCATAAGATTCTATTAGAAGAGAGTTAAAGAATTCAATAAAGCAATAAAGAAGGTTAAATCCAATCATGAAGGAAGTAGTAAAGAAAGAGATAATCAAATGGTTGGACGCAGAATCATATACCCTATATTAGATAGTTTATAGGTAGGCCCAATGTAACGCGGTACCTAAAAAGGAAAAAGAGTGGACTGCCAGAAGAAATGAGAAGACTAAACTCATACCCACCGGGAATAGTTCTGAGGTTGGGGTTTGTATGGATTACAAAAAGTTAAACAAGGCAACAAGAAATGATCACTTTCCACTACCTTCATAGACCATATGTTGGATGACTTGTTGAAATGAGTATTATTGTTTCTTGGATGGTATTTAAGGTATAACCGTGATTGTCATAGCACTAGAGGATCAAGAAGACAACATTCACCGTTTATGGCACCTTTGCATTTAGAAGGACGCCATTACGCTTCTACAATGCCAAACATTTCACGGTGCATGATGGTAATTTTTTTCAGACACGGTGAGCAAACACTAGAGATATTCATTGATGATTTTTCAAGTTTCGTGAATCATATGAGGATTGTTTTACAGTAATTTGGAAAATGTCTTAAAAATGTGAGGGAGACAAACTTAGTTTTTAATCGGGAAAAGTGTCAGCTCCATATTTAAAGAAGGCTGTATTAAGCCATGTAGTTTAAAACGGCGGTATCAAGTAGATAAGGAAAAAATAGAGGTCATTGACAAATTTTCACCACTACCTCAGTTAAGACGTGAAAGAGTTTTGTGGGTCATACTGGTTTCTATAGAAAATTCATTAAAGTTTCTCGAAAAATAACCGTCTTTTGCGATGTGCCGAGCATACGACAATTTGTGAATGATGACAAACTGTTTCAAGGCCTTTGAGGAACTAAAAAAGACATCTTTATTACAAATACACGTATTGTTGTGAAGATTTACCTGCGAGATGCCATTTCCGGGTGGGATGTGCGATCTTAGTGACTATTCTGTTGGAATAGTCTTGCGAGAAGGAATAAGATTTTCATTCAATTTATTATGCGAACAGACAACTAGCAGATCTCAACTCATTTGTACCATCACTAAAAAGAACTATTGGTTGTTGTGTTTGCAATTGATAAATTTAGGGCATATTTTAAGTTGGCCTGAAGGTATTTATCTATACGGAACCAATCAAAGAATAAAAAATACTTGATCCGTAAGAAAAGATGCCACCAAGACTAATCGGATGGATACTTTTATTTATAAGAGTTTGATTTGGAGATTAAATGATGGAAAATGGATCGAAAAACAGGTGCTTGACATCATCTATCACGATTGGAGGCGGGATGCAAGACTCAGAAATAGACAAGCCATCACAACCTTTCATATGAGCGAATTGTTAATGTCAAGATGCATCAACGCTACGGCCAGTTAGGATTTTACATGGTATGCGAGACTTGCCAATTATCTAGTTAGTAGATTCTTGCCACGAGGTTAACTGCAAGAAAAAGAAGTTTACCATGATGTCAAAACTTGCTCCAACGAGATCTACTTATACAAGTGTGTTTAGATCAAATCATTGAAGATGTGGGCACAGTGAAGAATCAAACATATTACGGTATGTCATGTGCTACAAAGAGATAGTTTTGGAGGTCATAGTAAAGTATTACAAACATTTATTACTTCGGCCTTCTCATCTTTAAAGATCTTTATTAATTTGTTGATATTGCGGACAGTGTCAGAAGCATTTAAACATCTCTAAACATAAGATGCCACTCACCAACATTCAGAGTTGGAGGCTTTTTTATGTATGGAGATAAATTTCATGAGACTCACTCCTTTTCACCTTCCTGTGACTGTCATTTTTTGGTGGTTGTGGATTACGTGGTCCAAATGGGTTTGAGGTTGACACCCTACCTATTGAATGATCTTAAAAAATGTTGGTAAAATTTTCAGGAGGAATATTTTATGATTTAGGATTTCTTGAACGTAATTAGTGATAAAAGCAGTAATTTTGCAAATTGACTTCGCCAGCGTTAGTGAAATACGATCAAGTATAAAATTCTACAACATATCACCCTTAGTCAAACGGATAATGAAGTATCGAAACGAGAGAGATTAAAAGATTTAAATGCGGTGAACTCTTACAAAGATTTGATCTTTTTAAGGTTATATGATAATGGCGCTCGACAACTGAAAGACATCACTTGACATGTCTTAATATAAAAATCCATAATAAAAGCATCATGACTAAAAGAAAGTTGGAGCGTAAGGCATAAAGTGGGCACTAAAACAATGACCCATCCTAATCGCCCAGCCGTCTAAGCGATTGTTTCTTTATGTTTCCTTAACACATTCACTAAATCCTTCTCCCGGGGCCTACATCCCAGAAGATGAAATAATTCTTGGTAACATATCATTATCATGAAAATGTCATGTTTTAAATGTGAAGGCAAAAGCTGACTAGTGCAAAGGTGGTGGGATTCCATAGAAGGTGAGGGGTTTTAGCTTCCTGCATGTAATGAGCCTAAAGATTGAAAATATTTATCACTTCTCCAATGGTTGTTCTTTCGCCATGCTATATCAACTGCCTCAACATCTTTATCAAAAGCTATAGATCAAGTTCATATTCTTAGCAGAACTATCTATATTTCAATTCTGGTAGACATAATATCACAAATTACTGATCCTCAATCTTATTAGGATTTTTCATGGCGTCTAACATTGTATTAAATATAAACTTGCTGATCATTAACTCTCATTGTTAATTCTCTTTTTGCACATCAATGAAAGTCTATCTTATGGTTAAGAAAAGTCTTCCTAAAATGATTGGTACCTCTTTATCTCGCTTTAAAGTCGACTAATGAAATCCATTTGGAAAAATAAATTTATCCACTTTCACCAATAAATCTTCAATTTTTCCCTTTGGATAAGCATGAGATCTGTCATAAGTTACAAAGTTTGTCGTTGGTCTACATTCTCCAACTCTAGTTGCTTGAAAACCGAAAAGAGGCATAAGATTGATCTAGCCCCCAAATCACAAAGTGTTATTTATTTCATCATTTGGTTCCTATGGAACAAAGAATTGTAAAAGCGTCTGGATTTTTCAGCTTTTGAGGTATTTTGTTTTGAAGCATATGATTTGCACTCTTGTGTTAAAGCAACAGTTTCAAATTCTTTTAACCTCTTTTTCTTGCAAGATGTCTTTCAAAAATTTCACATAATTAAGCATTTGTTCCGAGCTTCTACTAATGGAATATTAATGTGGAGCTACTTCAACACTTCCAAATATTTGCTAAATTGTTTATCCATCGCTTCTAAAATCTTTGTGGAAATGGTGGTAAATGTCTAAATTACTGTGTTGCAGTTGGTTGCATAGGTTGTTCTTCACTAGCTCTCTTTTTTTTTTTTCTGCTGCAGCTGATGATTTTGCAACATCCCTTCCAACAAATAATGACTCTTCGCTTTTTACAAGTGTTGTAGCTACGCTCTCACCAGTATGTTGATTGGTGGAAGAAACAAGCTCTTCTTCATTCTGAACTTGTTCTTAAGTCTGAAAATTTACTGAACCTGGATTCTCGAGACAATTATCAAATAAATGCCCATCTCCACAATAGACACATGACACTTCTTTAACTTAGTTAACTATTGCTAAAGTAGTGGTTAGAGCCTTCACCATGTTTGTCAATAAAGTTACTTATCGATAAAGTTCGTCCAAAGATCTACATTATGCACTCTAATCTCCTCTGTTTGTAGCCGCCTAGTTGATGGCCTTTAATAATTTTTGTTCGTTATTCTCTCCAAAATCTCTTAAACTTCATTGTAAGATTTGGATAATAAAGCTCCATTTGTTGAAGCATTCATCATCAGCCTTGTGCTTGGGTTGAGACCATTATAGAATGTTTCCAATCAGATATCTATGAGGAATATCATGATGTGGACATCTTCTCAGCAACTCTTTAAATCTTTCCCATGTGTCATATAGACTTTCATCTTCCAATTAATGGAAAGATGTGATCTCATTTCTCAATTTTATATTCTTAATGGGAGGAAAATACTTCATCAAAAACTTATCTGCCAAGTCATTCCATGTTGTGATAGAGTCTGGTTGTAAAGAATTCAACCATGCTTTGGCTCAGTCCCTTATAGAAAATTGAAAAAGTTTTAGCCTTAATGCTTCCTGTAATGCTTCGCGATCTTAAAAGCATTACTCACTTCCAAAATAACTTAAGATGAAGGTGAAGATCTTCTGATAACAGTCCATTAAACTGACCCATAGTTTGTAACATCTGAAACATCACTCGCTTTAACTTAAAGTTATCTACTTAAACTTCAAGTTTAACTATGCTCGGATGTATGACTTGAAAAGTCAACACAACATAATCTTGAATGACTCTTTTCTATCATCCGCCATATGAATGATATTGTTTCCTAATTGCCCATGAACATCTTGACCATTTTGACCTCCGGTGCATTCAAAGAAATGTAGTTCTCCTTGGTTGTTCAAATCTTCTATGTCTTGTAAATCATTCATTGTTATAGTAACTTTTGAATTTCTTTGCTCCTTTCTTAATCTTTAACAGTCCTCTCAATTTTGGATCAAAGTGAAACTCAAATTGTTTATCTTTACGCATGCAACAATTGTTAGAACCATTCTCGTCAACCACGAGAAAATAATGATCAAACAAATACTTAAATAAAACATCATAAAAATTGATTTCACAAATCACAAATAACAATCAATCTCTGAACCACTTAATTCAAAAACTTAACAAAATTTCTTAATATATTGTCAGCATGAAGAGAGTACACAAAGTGAATAATGTCGAGAAGATAGAGATTATCACAGTGATTTGATGCTATTAAGTCATATAACAATTTTATAGAGCAAATTTAATTAAATCAAATCAAATCCTTTTAACAACTAAATTAAATCCAAGAATCTAAATGACAGAAAATAAATGCATTAAACAAGTCAATACGCTCCACACAAGGATTGAATGCAATCACTTAATGATATAGCTGAGTGAAACAACTCACTTAATGGTGTTAATTTTCTATTATCGGATGTTGATACAGTATTATTACGCGACTAGAAAACGAATGCGCTCAATCATTACCTATCGACACTGGGAGACTAGATAGAACTTAATGAATGACCAACGCCAGGTTACACAAGATATAGGATAAAAGATCTAGGTTCCGAATACCTACAAGGTGACATTCCTTATGTCTAGTTCATCACTAGTTTTAAATTAAGATTTCTATTCAAATTGGAAGAATCCGAACTGGAAACCTAATTTAAAACAAAGATTATTCGTATAATCCACTAAAATAGCCCTTTGTACATCCTTCTCATTTTGTATCACTAATCGTGCGGTGGCCGAAATAGTGAATTAAATTAAGAAACTATCAAAAACAAATGTTATAGGTGACTCCAAAGAACATTAATATTCAAATTTAATAAATCATAAAGTTTGTTTATCACCAACCATAAAATAGATTAGTTCATGATCAGACTAAAAACATAAATAAGCCAATTCAACCATCATATACTTCATCAATGAAGTCGTTAAACAAGAAAGATAAAGATAAGAGTACAAAGCCCTCAGAATTGCTTTTTATTTTTTCTTCCTCATGCCCAGAAACGGATTAGCTTGGAATTTTTGTTTATTCATTGTTTTCCTTTTTTTTTCTCAATTTTTTTGAATGATGGCCTCTTTCTTTTCAGGCATGCCTTTTATAATTGAAACTGTAACAATGGATGTCTAAAGACACATATTCTAGATTTGGAAAACTATGGGGATCAGAGATTTTTTTAAAGATTCGAATTTTTCTTCTGGTTGCTCCATCATACAAAGAATGGGAGCTAGCCAAAGATTGGCTACAACACACTGCTTCAAAACTATCTTCCACTTTTTCAGCCACTTCTTTCTCACTTTTCCAAGCCTAATGTAATAACATCATTTCTTTAAAATTGCACTTCCAATTGCCTACAATTAAACATACAATCTAAAGACACAATTTATCTCCAAAACACCTAATTTTATTAAAAGTAAACTAAAAAAATGGAGAAGATGTAAAATTAATTAGAATTAAATTAAACGATTAATTAGCTCCATGAGGCACTTGATTTAAATCGGTCATGATAGATAACCTCATTTATGAGTTATCATTTTCCTTAGCAAGCAGTGACGACCTTCAATGTTTGATTCATGTATATTGCCACAAGATATTTCAAGATATCACCATGGACAACAAGCCCTCCTCCAACAAGGTTTTTTTCATCAATACTATCATTTAAATTATTATCATAGGGCACAGATCACTTCCTTTTTTCATGAAAGTGTTAATATATTGTACTTGTATTGTGTCCCACGCCCTCCACATTCTCTACGCATCGGTCACTCCCCTCATTCTTATTAAGATGGGTAAATAATTTATGATTGTGGATTTTGTGAGGTCCGATTTTAAACCATTAAGCCACTGACGTGTGTCTTCTTTCATTTGTTGTAAAGTTCCCTTTTAACATCTTCTTGAAATTTTTTTACAAATGCAGCAAGAGAATTATCCAGCATAGAAATCATCATTCTCACTTGGCTCAGTGCTGGAACTGTTTCAACTTTAGCAACACTTTTTTCTTTCTTAATTCAAATTCAAGTGAAGTCTCACAAACCATCAATTCTCTCTTCTTCTTTTTTTCTTTATAAATGAACCCCTAGTCATATGAGATATATCATGATATTCTTTCAATGCATAAATCTACATTGTGATTTGCGGATTAATATTCCAAGATTTTTCTACAAATTTCTTCCCTCAAAATAGTTTTCCAAAAGCAAAAATCATTAACTATAGTATGGATTCTAGAATTAAATCTGAGAGGTTTATATTCATGTAGTTTAAGTTCTCAAAACATGGCATAAAATATCTCAAAGTTTATGAATCGTAATTTTTATTATTAATTTTCAGCGCACTTAGAGATATATTCCAAGCGACTTCAGATGTCCATATGGTAGAATTAATGCAGCCAAACACATCAACCCATTGACAATAGCATTAAGTCCTTTGTATTACATCCGACATTCAAGTTCATCATTAGTCCATTCTTTAGATGGTTTGCAGATTCTACTCCATCTTTATCATTTTGATAGGTGGAGTATCTAACGAGTACGCATTACCAAACTCTTTATCACGCCTATTAGATAAATCTCCATTCTTGTTTGGCTGCTATATTTGTCCCATCTAACATTGTGGATGAGCCAAAGAGTCTCACCTAAACAAATGTTTAGTGTCTACTTTTGATACTAATTGATAAAATTTAGATTTATTGGTAAATGGGATGTGAATTAAAACCCCAGATTAATAACTTTAACTAATTCTTTTAAAAATGTCCACTATTATCACATAATTACTATTCACGAAGTACATTGCTTCATAGAACTGCTTCATCCTCACAAAAAATAATTTTTCAAAAACAAAATAAATTGAAGAAATTAATGACACAAAAATTTTACGGTTTTAAATTTGACGATCGGATATCCATTTAGCGCTACGCCTGTGATAGTGCAGTGTTAACACCACTAAATTGATATGTTAAAACCCATGGATTTATTTCGCTGTTAAACTTAAGATTTTCACTAAAATAGTTTCATCTAACCTGAATCAATATTTCTCTTAGAATCACACCCTCTTGATCCACAATCCTCAGGAACTTCGCAAAGTGATTAATAGCGATTCTTCAATGTCTAGTGATCTCACACAACTTAAAAGTGATTTCTAACTCTAAAAAATATGAATGTCTTGTTATATTATAGCTCGGTGAGTCCAAAGTTGATCCACAGAAAAAAGATTTAATTTATTTATTTTATTTTATTTAAAAATAAAATTTGAATTTATGTAATTTAATATAAGTGAAACTATAAAATTAAATCAGTTATGATTATGAATCCACTCTTAGTAGTAAATAAAATTTAATAAATTCTTTTTGCCATTTTTATTTAGATTTATTTCTCAAAAGATTAATTGTATAAATTATCATTATTTCCCATTAATTTTATTATGGATTAAATATTTATTGTGCCAAACCTTAATTTGTGTACAATAAATCAAAATATCATTTTACCATACCTTATATTAGGATATTGAGAATTTATTCGCCCAAACACTACTAGATAAAAAGCCCTTTATGATGGTTATTATCTATCATCTTCCCCATAGCATGGTGGTTGAGTGACTGTCATTGATTCCAGTGTCAAGAAAAAACAATGACCGTTTTTATATGTAATGTTAGGCATCATATATTATCCATCACGATTTCGTCATTATTAGTTTGATGAAAATTTCACACATGACTAATATCTGTTATAAACATTTCACATTCATGACTGTTGCCAGTCATATAAACATGACATATTTAATTAAAATAATAAAATTATTTAATTATTTTAATTAAATATTAATTCCTTAAATTTGGTGATAAATAAAATATATTTTAATTATTTGGCGGTTTGCAACAAAATTGGCACCATTTTGTTTATATTTATTTTTGTCAGAAATTAATTAAATTGGTGCCAATTTTTTTATATAATTTTATGGCAAAAATTAAAATATATCCTTTAAATTATTATATAAATAAAAAAATTGACACACACACACACACACATGTATGTATATAATACCTATACATGTATATATGTATATATAATTCCTATATATATATAGTTCATAGACAATAATTCTCAAATCCATCCACAAGTTTCACAGATTATAATTCGGTTATGAAATAAAATAACTACAACAATTACAGTTAAATAAATACTTCATCAATTCTTAATTTGTTTTCCAAAATAACAATTACAATTTCTTAAATGAACAATTTAGACTCAGTCATCTGGACAACCAGCAACACAACTAAAACCAACAACACTTCTTGAATCAACCATCCCAATAAACCAGCAACATTAATTGAATCAAGCACCTGGTTTTAACATCAGTACAATAAAAACAATCTTGAATTAACACGAAGAACAAACCAAACTATCATCAAATGCCACAGTCTCCATACGCCATCAAATGCAAGTGAGATGTTGGAAAACATCAAATAAACTAAACCAAATGCTACTAGATTCACACTTGGTAGTTTAACTAGATGTTGTGTTTGCTTAAACCAAATGTAGTTTGACATGATATATTACATTTAAAATTCCAAAAGACGGGTTTCCATCAAAGAAAGCATCAAACCAAACCAATCTAATCCAAGATAATTAAAAGCCCAACCCAAAACAACTATACATTATATTGATATAACAAAATTGGCTCAAACCAAGCTAATGCAGCTAGGTAAATGAACATGAAAACTCAAAACAGACCAAACTAACCAAAGTATTTAATAAATAGCTTCTCACCTTTTATGAGCATTTGGACATAGTTCATCCATTTATATTGTACCTCATCCATTTAACTTGAGTGTAAACTAGTTTGTTGTTAAACTGCAAATGACCAAATGATTTAATAGCAAATATGATGGACAAAAATATTAACAAAAAAATGGACATAAAACATATCACTTACATTATTGAGCAATAAAATAGGATCGATAATAATATTCCTTATATACAAAGATGACATAATATTCACACTCATAAGAACCGAGTTGTTTTGGAACTCACGATAATCAAACTCAATCTAAGTACCTAAAAGCTATAACATGTAGTTAATTAAAATGATAGGAAAAAGGAAATTGTATTACTGTACTGATTTGAATTTAGGGTGGACTCTTTTTTTTTTTTTTTCGCTGCATCGCAAACATGTTGATCCCACTAGGGAGTTTAAAACTTACTGTTAGAACTACTGAAATGTTACATTGATATTAATGTTTATAACTATTTCATGTTATCAATCATGAAATATATATTTCTATTTGCAAAACAAAACCAAATAAGCAAAAGAAATTCATACAACAAGAGCCATGCCACTAAGTAGTTGACCTAAAGTTCAACCTAACAGCCAATTGCCACATATACTAGCCTTTCCGTGATGATCAAAGGTACATGGAATACTTGCAGTATCAATTTGAAGAGCTGCACCCCTATACATTACCTGCTAGAAAACTTCTAAATAATTTAGGAGTTTCTTGCCATTGTGATTAATTAGACAATTTTTCCCTTTTTTATGCAAAAAGCAAGATAGAATCAACAATAACAGAACACAAATGCAAAATAAAGATTTGTAACCTCGGCCAATAAAGAGTCATTAAGAGGGCGCATCCCATTAATACCAATGTGCTTGGAGGTGGAGAAGGAAATGGAGTAAATTGACCACCCACTTCAAGCTTCCCAGTCACCCTTCCCACGGTTGCACTAGACCCCTCTCCACCACCACCTGAGTTTTACTCCTCACAACAAGCCCTTTAAAAATCCGACCCGCCACCACTACCCAGAAGCCGCTGAGTTGCCGCGACCAACCAGCAAGTTTGCACAGGTCGTGGATCTCGATTCCGCAGCATCCCGACGCACATCGGCATCACCACTACTTCCATGGGTCTTTGCTTGGCCTGAAGTTTCTCAATCGAATAATGACAGCCGATTTAAGAAAGAGGCTGACTGCTATGAATTGAGTGAGAGGCTGAGGTGATGGCGGCTGTGAATGTTTCATTTTCTTCAGTTGTGAGAAAGAGTTAGGGCTGTGTTGTTAGAAAGGGTTAAGGTTGCTCATTCGTAATATGGAAGAAAACATATGAATTTTTTTCAGTGTTTAAAGATTGTGTCATTTAAATCACAATGATTTAACAAAGCTGTTTAAGTTTTTTTATTTTATTAATTACAAAGTAAAAGTATTTCGTTAATGGCATTTTTGTAAATAAATCAATTTTAAAACGATGTCGTTTAAACCCATGACTGATGTCTGTCAAGTTTTATAAACGATTAAAAAAAATAAAAATTGAACATGAGATATTTCTATCAATAATAAATGACATAAATAGATGATTCATGAATATTACAACATTTGATAAAAAGATATTAGTTATGAAATATATTCTTTGACATACTTTCATGACAATTCGATATGTATCATAAAATTTTTATCATAAAAATGCATTTTTCTAGTAGTGAAACACTGCTTATTTGTTTATAATAAATTAAATTTTAAAAATATAAAATATGTATAAAATTAAATAGAAAATAATTTAATTTATTTAATTAAAATAAATTTGATTAAACAATATTTTTTATTAAAGGAGTTTCACCTTCTCCTAACTATTAATATTTAGCCAAGTATAATTAAAATAAAAATATTTAAAATTAAATTATGCATAAAAATGGTATTTGAAAATTAAAAATAAAACTAATTTTATTTATTGAAAATATATTACAAAAAGAAATGAGAAGAAGAA
>JASUUG010001231.1:0-52056 GCA_030449905.1 Luvunga scandens
TATCATTGACATAATTTATTTCTATCACGAGTCCGTCATAAACACTTGATAGACCAAAAATTTGTCACGGCTATCATCTTTTATGACGTATGCCATTTTCCAATCTGATACATGAAATATACGTAAATCTTATTCTTTGATTGCTTATGGTAGTATGGACTAATGGTTATATCTTTCTTTGGCGAATTTTGATTATGGATGAGGTTGTGTGAGATGATTGTTGCAGTCTTTGACAAGAGCAATATACCGTATTTGTTTCCAATGATTTGTTATTTGCCTTGTTAATGTGGAATTGAGTTTATGTGCTGATTTTTTCCATGTTGGTACGTGACTCATGTGGCTGCATGTGATTTCTTGCTATGATTGTTGAATTCCACTTGTGGCGGGCAATGTATCTTAACAATGCACCCAATAGACATAAGGTTTTACTGTTGGAGGACGATAAAACACTTTTGGTGAAAACTATCACTTATAACGCAGAAGCCGTATGTGCTCGGCTTTAGAATCGATAATAAATTATCGCGGGCGTGCGAATTTATAACGGCAATTCCTTTTAGAGTTGTGTGGTTGGCCTTCCGGATCTACGTTCTCTGAAAGTCTTTTAGTTCTCTCTACGCTCTGCCTCGAAGATGGGATATATAAGGAAGAATAGAAAAATTATTACGTGTGACTTAGGAAGCTATAATGACTTATATAGACAACGGTTTCTGTTATCATTGGATATTTTAGTTTTATAGTTAAATTAGAATCTTATTGGGTCTCTGTCACATTTAAAGACCGTATCTATTAAATACATTAAAGCCTATGTCAGTAAACGCCAATAGATCCAACTTTTAATTGGGCTTAACCAATATGATGGTCTGCCGAATATGATATTAAGCGTATATAAGCTTGACGTTGGATTAAGGATCCAACAATCTTTGGATTAAAATCAACAATCTCACTTGGGCTATATGTGTAACCTCTAATTATGTTTACAAAAATAACCGTATAAAGCTCGGCGCTACTATCATTACGAAATGTATCTATAAGCGATACTGGTTCATCGGTCGTACCAACGTAGGATCAAGCGACCTTGGCTACATCTATCGTAACTTCGACCTCGATGGTCTTTATACCAATATAAGCTGAATAACATGGATCATGATGTGGATGTGTAGCATAGAAATTTCATACAATATGATCTTAACATGCCTATTTCCAACTAGTCCACCTTGAACCTTATTGAGATCAGCGTACTAAAATTCGGTATAAACAAACCAAAACTTTATTTTGCGGGGAAAATAATCTTAAATATTAAAAAAACTAAAATAAGCTGAGAATGTCTATATTATAAGAGCATCTAAAATCACAAATTCCCACTAAACTGAATATTCTTAAATAACATGACACCCGTACAGGTAGTGTGCTCATGGAGCATCTTGGAGTGGTAATCCGTAAGTAAGCGAATCCGTAATCATGAAGTTTGTACCAATGTGCTCTATAGACAAGCATCCTCCCGAACTCTTTCTTTAACAACTAGGAACTTGTGCTATATACCGACTTAAGTCAAACTCCTATTGTTATTTGAACACAAGATTGTTGATTTGTTGCCACAAATAACTTCGGAGTGGTCTATTGACACCATCTACTATCACGTTAACCCCGTGACAAAATTCACCAGCCATATCATGATTGGATGCCTCGCATACATCTTTATGAACTCTGTTGCCATCGTAGAAGAGGCTATAAGGAGACTGTTTAACACTTTTCGAAATAGTACCCAGCAGGATAGATGTAACTCGAGAAGTGGATTTCATATTATTTTGGCATCCAAAGAAAATCTAAGTCGTATACCCAACGAACTCGAAGCTTATCCAGGCCTCAGTATGTGAGCATGTAGTCTTTTTTCTCTGCGGAGTATCGTGAAGACCCGTTTGGTTGCTTTCAATGGTTTACTCTGGATTACTAAATATCACCCAACATCCCGGAACGTATGCTATATCTAGTTGCGTATAAACACAGTATATATCAAACTTCCTCTTCTTGTAGCATGGGAATCTTCTGCATTTCCTTCCTTTCAAAGTCATTCTTAGGCATTTGATTGAGACTAAACTTGTCTATCTTTAACCACGGTGGTATCACCTGATTTACAATCTTGCATGTCATATCTCTTGGAAGCCATTTCGATATAGTTCTTTTGTGATAATCCAAGAATAGCCTAAGAGCAATTTAGGTATATCCGTATGCTTAATACAAAATAAGGCGTTACCAAGATCTTTCATATTAAAATTCTTAGTTATAAATCTCTTGGTGTAGTGTAATAAGCTTATATCATTACTAGCAAGCAAAATGTCATCGACATATAAAACCAGAAAAATATATTTACTCTCTGAACTTATAGTATATCAATGATCGACCAAATTTATTTGAAACCAAATGAGATGATCACTTGATAAACTTAAAATACCATTATCGAGATGCTTGTTTGAGCCCAGATGAATATTTTTAAGTTTGCAACCCAGCGTTCTTTGGGTCTCAGGACACAAAGTTTTCTAACTGTACCGTATAGACGTCTCATCAATGTTGCCATTGAGAACGTCGTCTTTACATCCATCTAATGTAACTCAAGATCGAAATGCGTCATTAATGCCATTATAATTCTGAAAAAGTCTTTGAAGAAACTAAAAGAAAGTCTCTTTATAATTGATGCCTTCTACTGCGTAAAGCCCTTTACGACAAGAGCGTGCCTTTACTATCCACATTGCCTTTTGAATATCTTTTGGTCTTAAATATCCATTTGCAACTAATAGGTTTTGCGCTGTGGCAATGAAATAAGATCCATACATCATTATCTTTTATAGGCTTTATCTTCCATTAATTCGTGCATCAATCCACTTTTGAGAGTTAGAAATTTCCATAGTTTGTGAAATTGATTGGATCATCTTCCATCACGCCGATGTCTTCCTTATGTTCTCGGAGAAATACAATGTAGTCATTTGACAATGCACTTCTCCTTTCTCTAATGGATCCCTTTAATGGCATAGATTCTTGAGATGGTAGAGTTTGTTCTTTGGAACAACTTCCTCTATAAGGGGTTCTCCAACATTGTCTTGATTTATTTATGTCTTAAACAAAGTCACGAATGAGACACTAATCAATGCCAATAACACCATGGGAATATCAACATATTCCTCTTCAAAGACAAAGTCACTAATCGTATCTCCTCCATGCAAACTTGATATCTTCAAAAATCGAAGGCATTTTTCGACTCGGAAAATCGACTTCATCGTAGGATCATAAAAACTTGTACCACTAGATCATTTTGAGTATCCAATAAAATAAAGAACTCACCATTCTTAAGTCCAGTTTCTTCTCATTAGGCCTATAAGGCCTTGCCAACTAGACATCCCAAATATATAAATGTTTGAGACTAGACTTTTTACCTGTCAAAGCTCATAAGAGGTTTTGGCAATCGCTTTAATTAGAACTCAGTAAGGATATACGTTGCGATCTTAGTCTTTTCCTCAAAGTGATTTTGATAAGGTAGAATGATAAATCATACCTCCTTACCATGTTCTTGAAGCGTCTTTTCGTCTTTCAGCAACACCATTCATAGTGGGTGAACCTGTAATATAAATATCTTGTGGGGCGATACTACATTCCTCAAGGAATTTAGCAAATGGCCCTAGATGTTGTTCATCCGAATTGTTATATCTCCCGTAGTATTCACCATCATGGTTAGATCGACGCTTTTGATTCTTTTACGAGTTCTTCTCAACTTCAACCTTAAAGTTTTTAAACATATCAAGGATTGTACATTTTCATGGAGGAGATATATGTAGCCATATCTAGAAAAATTGTCTATGAGCGTCGTAAAATATTGTTGACCATTCAGCGGTCGTAGAATGACCCACAAATGTCTGTTTGTATGAGTTTTAAGACATCAAACTCTAATGGCTTCAAATCTTCTTTTATTGGTTCGTTTCTCTTAATCGAGTTAACACATATGTCAAAATTTGTGAAATTTAAGAAGTCGAGAATTATGTCTAACACAAGTCTCTTATTCTCCGTTTGGAGATATGACCCAATTTTCTATGCCATAACGTACTGAATTTTCATTGGTTAACTTTCTCTTTAAACCTCATGTATTTAATTCGGGGATTCATTAAATAAAGTAATTATATCAAGCATATAAAGATTATCATTACCCAATAAAGAACTAGAACCAACTAGTTTTGAATCATGAAACAAACTAAATTTTTCATTTCCAAATGAACAAGAATAACCAGATTTGTCCAAAGCAGAAATAAAAATCAAATTCTGCCTAAAAGACGGAACAACAAAAGTTTCATCAAGATCCAAATAAAATCTAGTCTTTAACAATAATCTAAATTTTCCAATTGCTTCAACTTCAACTGTCTTACCATCGCTCATATAGATGTATCTTTCACCATCACTCGATTTTTGGCAATTGAGGCAACCCTGCATAGACACACTGATGTGAGTGGTTGCACCAGAATCTATACAGCATGTGTGGTTAGGTACCGAAGTTAAATTAACCTCAGAACAAACCATGCAATGCCTTTTAACTCCGCAAAAGAAACAACTAATGTCGATTGGATCATTTGATTTCTTTTGTTGTTTCTTTTGAGGTAGTGATTTTGTAGCTCCCTCATCTTTATTTCTTTTGTTGCCCTTGTCCTTACCTTTATATCTTATTGAAATTAGATTTTTCAAGAGCGTACCAATTTCAGCCTTTTCGTTCTTGACAAACTTCTGCTCAATCTGTGCAAGAAACTCCTTAGCCATAGTTCTTTCTTTCGGTCGTTGAGCCTGAATGCTTATGGAATGACCTTCTTTATGATCATGATACACATGCGATTTAATCTCTCCCACCTTTCCATTTCCCTTTTATCATCAATGGTACTCTCATCCGTAAGAGGTGGGGGAGAATCAACCTTTAACGCAAGATCAAGATCCATGACTGCGAGAACTATTGAGATATTCTCGTGCTATGATTTGAAGTTAGAGCCATTTAGCGTAGGAATGAAATTGATGTTGGCAGTAATATTAACAGCAAACATAACTGAATAAAGAATAACAAACAAACAAAACAAGCTAATATTAGTTTTAAAACAAAAACAAATTCAAATAAAAATAAACCCCATCTCAAGATACCGGGTACTCTATTAATATTCTATCTTTGGACAAAATATTAACTTGTAAGTGATATCTTGGTGCAGTAATTAAACAATGATAATAAGAACATGTCAAACAATGAATCTTCTTTTGGCCCGATTTATTATTCACATATAAAACCGAATAATCATCACGTGTTTATTACCACAGGTGCGCATGTAATTCTATTAAATATGGACCTTCCTTTGGGATGATAAATATTTATAGAAATTACATGTACAAGACCATTTGTATTCTAAAATAAATTAATTTTCACAAGAGAGGTCACTTTGGCAACATGTTGCTTTAATTAATTCATCTCAAAATACATATAAACTAACTAATATTTGAATTTAAAATTACACAAAAATAACCCAAAATTAAAAGAAAAAAAAAGATAATTTTTTTTTACTTTGATCGGTCAACGGTCAATGTTGACCATTGACCGATTCAACCTGGCCGATTCAGGTCAATCGATCTAACTGGTTCGGGTCAACTCGAACTGAAGCTGAACCAGCCCCAAATTAAAAAAAAAAACCCTACAATTTTTTTTTTCTTCTTCTTTGAGTGGCAGCTATGGCCACTGCTTCTTCTTTATCTGCCGCGACCTTGTGGCCGCTGCTCAGTTGGTGGTATGGCAGATAGTCACCCCTTTCCCGGCAGAAAGCCACCCGCGACCACCTTTTTTTTTTTCTTCTTGAAGCGGCGGCTTTAATCCGCAGTTTTTAATCTTTGCCGTAGTACCATCTTGGATCTGCGTGGCCTAACTATCACGCCTCCCCACGGCGGTGGTGCATTGCTACTTCTCGACGGCTTTAATGCTTGAAACACCTTTCTTTTTTTTTTTTGTTCCCTTTTTACTGGATGCGGCGTCTTTTGCCACCGCACAAACTTGATCAGCTGCAACCTGATAGCCGCAACTTCCTTGATGGCGCAGCCAAACGGCCACGCCTTTTACCGAATACTGGTAGTAGCTTTTGCAACCGCCGGCTTTATACCTTAGAGACCGAATTTGATTTTGTTTTTTTTAATTAATCCTTAAAAAAAACAAAACTAGCAACAATCTATCTAAAATATCATTAATCAAAATAAATTTGATTCTCAATGATTCACTATGAATAGGCTCTAATACTACTTGTTAGGACAATAAAAATTTTTTGGTGAAAACTATCACCTATAACCAAGGATATTTATGTCATATCACCAAGAATCAATAATAAATTATGCGGAAGCGTACCTGAATCTATAACACTTAATTCCTCTCTAGAGTTATGTGGTTTACCTTTCAGATTTATACGTTCTCATAGGGAGTCCTTTAGTTCTCTCTGCTCTCTCTCTCTGAAGATGGGATATATCAAAAAGAATGAAAAAATTATTAAGTATGACCTAGGAACCACGACCACTTATATAGACAACAGTTTTCTGTTGTCACTAGATATTCTTAATTCTGCCCATCATAGAATTAGAATACTATTGGGCTTCTACACATTAAAGGCACACAACCTATTAAATACATTAAAGCCCATAATACCGTAAACCTTAATATATCATTTTTAATTGTTTTTAATTTTATATGACAGTTTGCAACGCATAATTATTCACATATAAGCCCAACGTTAAATTAAGGATCCAACAATACTGGATTAAAAAATCCAACATTGCCATCTATAAAACTTACCAAAATATAGAACCAAAAATTAATGGGAAAATGAGTTGAAATAACTTACCAAGATTTAGATAAATCGTAACGAAGAGTAGGAATTTGAAAAGTAAACTTGAAACATGCATTATAAATATTGAAATGTGACTAAATAAATAGGAATATAACTATTTTGTGACATATTTATATTTTTTTATAATTTCTTATCTATTTATAAATTTAAAACTATTACATTATTTTTCCTCATTTAATTATAATTTTATATTTTTTCTATTTTTTACAATTTTTTCACATTAAAAACAAATACAAATGTAATTTTCATTATATTAACCGGTTAAAAACCAGAATTTATCTTGATTGCATGCATGCATTGCATGATGGTATGTTGACTTTTACTGGAATCTAACTTCAAAGTAGTTAAAAGATTAATAAGAGAAGTCTAAAATATAAAATAAATAAAGAAATTAGAAGAAATAGAAATTGTTAAAAGAAATTATTTTTGTCCTCATTCCGTCTTCTTCATTTAGCAGACTCTTTTTTATGAATCTTATTAGATATTTTAAATTTTGTGGTTATTGTTATGAGACACGTGGACGCATTAAATGATGCTCTATAATTGAGCCCACCAATTTAACATTGTAATGCACCCAACAGACATAAGGTTTTGCTCTATATATTTAGTTATAGACCTTGATTTTCTTTGAAAAAACATATCTCAATAACATCACTTCAAAAGAAACCCTACAAAAATGGAGACCCAAAACTCAAAACAAATACCTCGTGCCCATGTAGACATGGTGCCAACGCCAGGCATGGGTCACCTAATTCCCCTAGTTGAGTTAGCCAAGCGACTAGTACATCAACACGACTTTCTAGTCACCATCTTCATCCCCACCATCGATGATGGTACAGGCTCACTCATACAACCACAAAGACGAGTCCTTGAATCCCTACCCACTTCCATTTCCGCCATCCTCCTGCCTCCTGTGAGTTTTGATGACATCCCTGACAATGTTCGGATGGAAACTCGGATCACACTCACCCTCGTTCGCTCTCTTTCTTCACTAAGGGATGCTCTCAAGGTGTTAACGGAGTCAACTCGGCTAGTTGCTCTGGTTGTTGATTGTTTTGGGTCGGCTGCGCTCGATGTGGCAAACGAATTCGGTGTTCCTGCTTATATTTTCTTTACTACAACGGCCATGCTACTGTCATTTCTCTTTCATTTACCTGAGCTTGATGTTAAGTTTAGCTGTGAGTATAGGGACATGCCTGAACCGGTCCAGTTGCCCGGATGTGTCCCGATTCACGGGCGTGATTTTCTAGACCCGGTCCAACGGAGAAAGAATGAGGCATATCGACTTGTTTTAAGCTTTGGCAAACAGTATCGGATCGCAGCTGGGATTATGGTCAATAGTTTTATGGATTTGGAAAGGGGGGCTTTCAAGGCTTTAATGGAAGGAGAATCGGGTTTTAAGCCTCCTCCGGTTTATTCAGTTGGACCGTTGATTCAGACCGGATCAAACAATGAGACCAATGATAGTATATCCCGTGAGTGTTTGAAGTGGCTAGATGAACAGCCAAGTGAGTCGGTCCTATTTGTTTGTTTTGGCAGCGGTGGGACGCTGTCACAGGAGCAGTTAAATGAATTGGCCTTAGGACTTGAAATGAGTGGGCAAAGATTCTTGTGGGTTGTTAAGAGCCCACATGAGAAAGCGGCAAATGCCACTTATTTTAGTGTCCAGAGCGTGAAAGATCCTTTTGATTTTTTACCAAAAGGGTTCTTGGATAGGACCCAAGGGGTGGGTCTTGTTGTGCCCTCTTGGGCTCCTCAGGCTCAGGTGCTGAGACATGGCTCGACCGGAGGGTTCTTGAGTCACTGTGGATGGAACTCGATTTTAGAAAGCATAGTGTGCGGTGTGCCAATAATTGCATGGCCGCTCTATTCAGAACAAAAGATGAATGCTGTGCTTCTGACTGATGATTTGAAGGTCTCAGTTAGGGTCAAAGTTAATGAAAATGGCGTGGTGGGCAGAGAAGATATAGCCAATTATGCAAAGGGATTGATTCAAGGAGAAGAAGGGAAGCTGTTAAGGAACAAGATGAGCGTGCTAAAGGACGCAGCCGCAAATGCTCTGGGCCCAGATGGATCTTCCACCAAATCACTTGCCCAGGTGGCTCAGAAATGGAAGAACCCAGAAATTGCGATAAAGTAATGCGGTTTACTTCAATGTATGTCTAATCTTCCTTATTTTTGGCTAATCCAATAATTGAAACATTGAGTTTTATGTGCCTAAGGACCTAATCCAATAATTTTCAAGTAATTTTTATTAGCTGATCCACCGAGTTTAAATTCCTTCTTTTTTTCTCTATAAAACATTGCACTGTCTTTACCTTCAACTTTTTTTCTCTAAAAAATATTGCACTGTCTTCACCTTCAACTGTATCTAGTTGGATTTACCGATCTTGAGTGCTCCAAAAAAACAAAAAGAAAGATTTAACTTTTAATATTGCGGGAAAGCAAGTAATTAATAAACCGCAAGCATAAAAACATGCTGATGACTAAAAAATTAATAAAAAATGAAACTCTTTTAAGCTTCTTTCTTTCATTTTTCTTAATTACCATGATAACACTTCTTAATAAAATGTTATCTTGATGAGGCCTGAGGGCGAATTAATTACCATAATAACACTACATCCCTGCCTATGCTTTTTATGTACGATGATTTTCTTTGCAAATTTTCCGCTAATGAGGACTACAGCATAATATTTGTTCGTGTCACACATTTTGTACTAAAAAAATTTAGACGAGTCACGGCTACATTATTATGACGCTTTTAAAAGTGACAATGGACAAATCACTTGACTTTTGTCACCGTGGCTCGACTGAATAAGTTTTAAGTAGTTTATTTATTTGTCCACCACAATTCAAACATGTAAGAGTTCAAAAAAGATATTTAATTTTTGAACACCTTTCTTATGTCTTCTTTTCTTTGTCTTCGTCGTCATTGTCGTCGTCGATGTAAGGAACAGTTCACTTTTTGACTTTTCGGCCTTGCTATGAAAGGAAAATAAAACCAATGATAATTAATAATTTTTAAAATTGTGAATAACGGGTTATCGTCGTCACCAATTATAAATATAGGGGTTCACCTACGTTGCAACCGTGGTACCGTACCACAGTTTTTGTTTTTATTCAATAAAATCGTTAGATGTTTCTCTATTCAATCCAATGGTTGAAATTTATTAGTGACCTAAACTCTCAACCGTTGAAGCCGGTTAGTAAGCGAGAAAGCTTTTACCAAATTCGTGCTGTTGATTGACCATTATAGCAATCCCGTGATCTTTTTCAGCTCAAAAACAAACAAATGTTAGTATGCCAAACGCAGAGCCAATTGTGCTGGCCAATGTTTGGTCATTTGATTTTAAGCAAAAGTTATGCCGCAACTCCAGCATATGATACTTTCATGGCTGAAAAAGTTGTGAGAATTCCCCTCTCTCTCTTTCACAAAATTTTCTTCTCTTGGTTCAAAAACTAAAACCCATTAAACCCGATTGTAGAAGTTAGAAATGAGCACCGACGAAGGAAACAAGACAAATTTTATAATTGCAAATTAACTCAAAATGGTTCAAAATATATTAAGGACTCTTCATGAGTTCCTTGTACAAATGGGTTTTCCAATACTAAATTAAAAATATAAAGCTTGGTATCATGGTCTAAATTACTTCGAGATAAGCTTGAAACAAGCTCAATAACAAATCAATCTGATTAAAGGCAACTTAGAATCCAAGCTTCGTGCAGCGCCAGTGGCTGTGCTTTGCGTTTTATTTGATGTTGTTGTCGGTGCGCATACTTACTCGACTTCCGCAGCGAGTATCGTTGCAGCTCCCTCCTGCAGTAATTAATTTTTTTTTTTATTTTACTTCAAAGATTTTTTTCTCACAAGATGCTTGTTTTGCAGAGGGGTGAAAGTTTTGAAGAAATAGAAGAAGAAAGAAAGAAAAACGTAGTAGCCATGATCGATTTCCTCTGCGCAGGAGCTTGGGATTTGAGAGTAGGCATGACTCTGAGAAGATCTTTGATTGTGATCAATTGGGTCTCACTCAAATCTTGGTAATAACGAATGACTTGCTTGATTTCTCTACATCGGCTCGTTCTTAACCGATTTCTCCGGTTTCATTTAAGAGAAATGTGGCCATTTCTTGTGCATGGATCACCTATTTTTTAATCCAATGGCTATATCAGATCAAGACAAAAAAACTGTGGTATTATACCACAGTTGTAACGTAGGTGAATCCAAAATATTGATGTGGGTCATATGATAACGATGGTTAATAGTAGACAAGAGATTCCTACGAGTCCCATTCACTTTTTTTATTATTTCTTTTTTTCATTTTGGTGGGCGAGTTGAATAAGATGTACAATGGTCGTGATTCATTTAAAACAAATAAAATTTAAAAAATGAACAAACGAATAAACTTGCCACGCTCTGGTCGGCACCGTCTAAATCTCTTATTTGTTAAAGTGACGTTAATATCCAAAGTCTCTTAAAATTTTGCATGTAACCTTAACCATAAACATTTGGACTTGCTCTCCTTATAAGTCTGTTTTTAATAATCAGTAAACAGTACACGTTGCGTTGTGGTATTTCAAGTAATTTTATCTAACCATTTACTCACCTAGATAAATTGTATATTAATTGGACCTACTGCAAAAGTCATGAACTAAAAAACACTACTTATTAATACTTAGGACAATGCCTTACAATATAAATACAAACTCGGTCACTTACAATTCTTTATATCCGAAAGTAAAATAAGGTGATACTAAAATCTAACAAGATAGTAGAAAAATTTCACGAGTTTAATCTGACCTATCCAACTTATCTATTATAGGTGAAAATCATGTTCCAATGATAAAAAGAAATTATCGGTAGTGCCCACCAATTTTGAAACAAAAAAACAAAAAACAAAAAAGCATAACACAGAGGGTGATTGTGAATCACGTGCTTCAGTGGTTGCGGCCCACTACTAAAGGAGCCGATGACAATCAATCGTTTTTAGAATCGTGGATAACGTGCACCTCTTTTGTAATTGACTTGCTCAATTTTCTTCATCCCAAAAAGGAGGGTGATTTGTGAATCTTGTCTTGTGCATGTGGTTGTGCTTCACTGACTCGTAAAGTAATTTGTTTGGTAACGGTGATTTAGATCAGGTTGGCATTGGGATTGTATGGTTATAATATTAAAATATTTGACAAATATTAATTATTATAATTTATAAATTAAGTTATTTTTTTTAAATTTATAATATTTTTTATTATTTTTATTAAAATTATTATTTAAAACTTATATTTATTATATATTGTTAATTTTTATTTTATAATTACGTTCTTTTTCAACAACTATAATTTAAAAATTATATATAACATCTCCATACTAAATAGAAATTTAATTAAAACAAACAATGTTTTCGCACAAAGTTCCTATTCAACCTTCTTTTCTTTTAAGATGGGAAACTTTAATAGAAATATTAATTATTATTCATTAAGGCAAATATTTTTTAAAAAATAAATAAACAAACTCACACGCAAATTACATCATGAGTGATGTTAAGTTCAAGAATACATACAATCAAGTTCAAAAGATCTTATAGAGTAATGACGATATTAAAAAAAAAAAAAGGACTTAAATTATGGTCCCAGAATGTTGAAAATGATAAAGGGTTGCAATAAAAATTTTTCACTATTATGTGATAAATTGATATTTGTTAAAATACTAAGGGGTCAAACATAATTCACCTTATTGATATTATTATTATTTTAAAACGTAGTACTATTATTAGAATAAAAAAAAGGACCTAGAACATGTGACTATAGTATTGAAATATAATGAAAATAATAGAAATATAAAACCATTATAAGATGTAAAAGAATAGGAACAACTTACCTAAAAGTAAGAATAAATTATTAGAAACTTGAAAAATTACAAACGAAAGCATGAATTTATAAAGTGAACTTGGAACATCATTCAAAATATTGAAATACATTTAAAAGTGTAGAAATATATAACAAAAAAATGGTGGAAATAAAATGGGAATTGATTAACAAAAAGTAGGTATACCAAAAATAAACATGAAAGATCCGCCCAAAATATTGGAATTTAATTATAAAAGTGGGAATATATAACTAAAAAATGGTGGAAAAAAGATTGAAAGAGCTCAATTTAAAAGTTGAAACAATTTGACAAAAAATTGATAAATTCTAATGAAAAGTAGGGATCTAAAAAATAAACTTGAAATATTCACTCAAACTGTTGGAATTCATTAAAAAAATAGAAATATAAAACAAAAATGTGGTGGGAAAAAGAGTTGAAAAGGTTAATCTAAAAATTAGAACAACCTACAAAGAATTTGATAAATTCCAATAAAAAGTAGGAATCTCAAAAATATACTTGAAATATCCACCTAAAATACTGAAATTCAGTAAAAAGAAAAGGAATGTAAAACCAAAAAGTGGTAGGAACAATAATTGAAGAGCTTAACTCAAAAGTTGTAAGTCCTTACCAGTAAGGGATCTAAAAAAATAACTTAAAACATCCACGTAAAATATTAGAATTCAATGCAAAGAAATGTATGAATATAAAACTAAAAAGTGGTAGAAAAAAGAGTTGAAGAGCCTAACCTAAAAGTTGGAAAGTGTTACTAAGAATTTGATAAATTTAACAGTAAGTATGGATAAAAAAATCAACCTGAAATATTTACACAAAATATTAGAATTTAATAAAAAAAGTAGAAATATAAAACCAAAAAATGGTAGAAACAAGAGTTGAAGAGTATAACCTAAATGTTTGAAGAGCTTATCAAGAATCTGATAATGTTTAACACTAAGTAGAGATCAAGAAAATGAAAATGAAATATCCAAGTAAAATGTTAGAATTCAATTAATAGAGTTGAAATACAGAACCAAGAAAATGATGGGAACAAAAGTTGAAGAAATTAACCCAAAAATTGAAATAACTTATCAAGAATTTAATAAATTCAAACGTGAAATAGGGATTTCAAAACTAAATTTGATATATTTATCCAAATTGTTGGAATTCAATAAAAAAAAGGAGGAACATAGAACCAAAAAGTGTTTGAAAAATAAGTTGGAACAACTTAGAAATAATTAGATAAAGTCTAACGGAATATAGAGATATAAAAAATAAACTTGAACTATCCATCTAAAAATTAAAATTTAATGAAAAGTGTAGAAATATAAAATCAATAACTGGTGGGAAAAAGAGTTAAAACAACTTACTAAGAATTTGATAAATTCCAACGGAAAGTAGGGATCTAGAAATTGAACTTGAAATATCTAAGTAAAATATTGAAATTTAATGAAAAGAGTAGGAATATAGAACCAAAAAGTGGTGGGAATAGGAGTTGAAGAAGTTAACTCAAAAGTTGAAATAATTTAACCAGAATTTAATTAATTCAAATGAAAAGTAGAGATATAAAAAATAAACTTAATATATTTACCGAAATGTTGAAATTTAATAAAAAGAATAGGAATATAGAACCAAAAAATTGGTAGAAAAATAAATTGAATAAATTTATTAGAACTAGATAAAGTTTAACAAATTGTAGAGAATTAAAAATGAACTTAAAGTATACACCTAATAAGTTAGAATTTAATGAAAGAGAAAATATAGAACCAAAAATTGATGGGAAAATGAGTTGAAATAACTTACCAAAATTTAGATAAATTGTAACGAAGAATAGGAATTTAAAAAGTAAACTTGAAACAGGCATTATAAATATTGAAATGTGACTAAATAAATAGGAATATAACTATTTTTCGACATATTTATATATTTTTTTATAATTTCTTATCTATTTATAAATTTAAAACTATTACATTATTTTTCCTCATTTAATTACAATTTTATATTTTTTATATTTTTTACAATTATTTTCACATTAAAAACAAATACAAATGTAATTTTCATTATATTAACCGGTTAAAAGCCGGCTGTACTGGTTGCATGCATGCGCTGCATGAGATACAGCGCTGCATGGTATGTTGACTTTTATTGGAATCCAACTTCAAAGTAGTTAAAAGATTAATAAGAGAAGTCTAAAATATAAAATAAATAAAGAAATTAGAAAAAATAGAAATTGTTAAAAGAAATTATTTTTGTCCTCATTCCGTCTTCTTCATTTAGCAGACTCATATTTATGAATCTTATTATATATTTTAAATTTTGTGGTTATTGTTATGAGACACATGGACGCATTAAATGATGCTCTATAATTGAGTGCACCAATTTAACATTGTAATGCACCCAACAGACATAAGGTTTTGCACTCTATATATTTAGTTATAGACCTTGATTTTCTTTGAAAAAACATATCTCAATAACATCACTTCAAAAGAAACCCTACAAAAATGGAGACCCAAAACTCAAAACAAATACCTCGTGCCCATGTAGCCATGGTGCCAACGCCAGGCATGGGTCACCTAATTCCCCTAGTTGAGTTAGCCAAGCGACTAGTACATCAACACGACTTTCTAGTCACCATCTTCATCCCCACCATCGATGATGGCACAGGCTCACTCATACAACCACAAATACGAGTCCTTGAATCCCTACCCACTTCCATTTCCGCCATCCTCCTGCCTCCTGTGAGTTTTGATGACATCCCTGACAATGTTCGGATGGAAACTCGGATCACACTCACCCTCTTCGCTCTCTTTCTTCACTAAGGGATGCTCTCAAGGTGTTAACGGAGTCAACTCGGCTAGTTGCTCTGGTTGTCGATATTTTTGGGTCGGCTGCGTTCGATGTGGCAAACGAAGTCGGTGTTCCTGCTTATATTTTCTTTACTACAACGGCCATGCTACTGTCATTTCTCTTTCATTTACCTGAGCTTGATGTTAAGTTTAGCTGTGAGTATAGGGACATGCCTGAACCGGTCCAGTTGCCCGGATGTGTCCCGATTCACGGGCTTGATTTTATAGACCCGGTCCAACGGAGAAAGAATGAGGCATATCGACTTGTTTTAAGCTTTGGCAAACAGTATCGGATCGCAGCTGGGATTATGGTCAATAGTTTTATGGATTTGGAAACGGGGGCTTTCAAGGCTTTAATGGAAGGAGAATCGGGTTTTAAGCCTCCTCCGGTTTATCCAGTTGGACCGTTGATTCAGACCGGATCAAACAATGAGAGCAATGATAGTATATCCCGTGAGTGTTTGAAGTGGCTAGATGAACAGCCAAGTGAGTCGGTCCTATTTGTTTGTTTTGGCAGCGGTGGGACGCTGTCACAGGAGCAGTTAAATGAATTGGCCCTAGGACTTGAAATGAGTGGGCAAAGATTCTTGTGGGTTGTTAAGAGCCCACATGAGAAAGCGGCAAATGCCACTTATTTTAGTGTCCAGAGCGTGAAAGATCCTTTTGATTTTTTACCAAAAGGGTTCTTGGATAGGACCCAAGGGGTGGGTCTTGTTGTGCCCTCTTGGGCTCCTCAGGCTCAGGTGCTGAGACATGGCTCGACCGGAGGGTTCTTGAGTCACTGTGGATGGAACTCGATTTTAGAAAGCATAGTGTGCGGTGTGCCAATAATTGCATGGCCGCTCTATGCAGAACAAAAGATGAATACTGTGCTTCTGACTGATGATTTGAAGGTCTCATTTAGGGTCAAAGTTAATGAAAATGGCGTGGTGTGCAGAGAAGATATAGCCAATTATGCAAAGGGATTGATTCAAGGAGAAGAAGGGAAGCTGTTAAGGAACAAGATGAGCGTGCTAAAGGATGCAGCAGCAAATGCTCTGAGCCCAGATGGATCTTCCACCAAATCACTTGCCCAGGTGGCCCAGAAATGGAAGAACCCGGAAATTGCGATAAAGTAATGCGGTTTACTTCAATGTATGTGTAATCTTCCTTATTTTTGGCTAATCCAATAGTTGAAACATTGAGTTTTATGTGCCTAAGGACCTAATCCAATGATATTCAAGTAATTTTTATTAACTATCACCTGAGTTTAAATTCTTTTTTTTTTTCTAAATAATATTGCACTGTCTTCACCTTCACCTTCAACTGTATCTAGTTGGACTTACTGATCTAGGGTGCTCAAAAAAACAAAAAGAAAGAGTTAACTTTTAATATTGCGGGAAAGCAAGTAATTAATAAACAACAAGTATAAAAGTACGCTGATGACTGAAAAATTAATAAAAAATGAAACTCGTTTGAGCTTCTTTCTTTCATTTATCTTAATTACCATGATAACACTTCTTAATAAAATGTGCTCGGGGTGAGGCCTGAGGGCGCATTAATCACCATAATAACACTACATCCATGCCTATGCTTTATGTACAATGATTTTCTTTTCAAATTTTCCGCTAATGAGGACCAGAGCATAATATTTGTTCGTGTCACACATTTTGTACTAAAAAAATTTAGATGGATCATGGCTATATTATTATGACACTTTTAAAAGTGACAATGGCCAAATCACTTGACTTTTGTCTCCTTGGCGCGACTAAATAATTTTTAAGTACTTTATTTATTTGTCCGCCGCAATTCAAACACATAAGAGTTCAAAAAAGATATTTAATTTTTGCCGACCTTTCCTTTCTCTTCTTTTCTTCTGTTGGCATTGTCATTGTCATTGTCGTTGTCGTTCTCGTCGTACGGATCAATTGACTTTTTGAGTCTTCTGCCCTACTATAAAAGGAAAATAAAAGTAAAGATAAACAATAATTTTTAAAATTTTCGATTTGGGTTAGAGATATAATCAATAATTTGCGAATAATGAGTTATCTTCATCACCAAATATAAGAGAGGACTAAGTTACAGAATCTACAACTTATAGCCTCTGCCTTAGCCTTCTCCACCCAAGAACTATTTGCATGCTTTATTTTCATATGTAGGACACGTGAGGTGCATGAATTGGGATTGTATGTTACAGAATCTGTAACACATACACTTCTCCAAATATAAATATAGAGGATAATTACAGAATAATGATAAGGGTCATATGACAATGATGGTTAAGAGTAGACAAGAGTTTCCTACAAGTCCCATTCACTTATTTATTTATTTTCTTTTGGTGGGCGAGTTGAATAAGAAGTACAATAGTCGTGATTCATTTAAGCCAAAAAAAATTTAAAAAATAAATAAACAAAAAAACTTACTATGCTGGTCGGCACAATCTAAATCTCTTATTTGTTAAAGTGACATTAATGTCCAACATCTCTTAAAATTTTGAATGCAGCCTTAACCATAAACATTTGGACTTGCTCTCCTTACAAGTTAGTTTTTAACAATCAATAAACATTATGTTGAGTTGTGGTATTTCAAGTAACTTTATTTAATCATTTATTCGTCTAGGTAAATTGTATATTAATTGGACCTACAGCAAAAGTCATGAACTCAAAACACTAACTTTAATATTAATATTTTCCGAAAGTAGGTAATTAAAAAATAAATAAATAAACAGCTATCATGGAAGCAAAAATGATGTCTCCATATGGCAGCATGGGCACAACGTTTTTATTGCCATGGTGGTTAAATATAAGTTGTTAAATATAAGTGCTTATTATAAATAACGAACCCCAAAACGCGTTGACCAAATAGTTAATAGTAAAATGAAACACTTTATGGTTCTTTTTTCGTTTATCTTAATTACCATTATATAAAATATATCTCAATAAGATGGTATAGGGACGAGGCCTAATGGCACATCAATTACCATAATAACAATGCATCTATATCTGAACTTTTATGTTCCACGAATCCATGACTTCCCTTGCACATTTTCGGCTGATATTTAAGGCTGGAGGGCATAATATTTCGGATAAGATTGATCTTATGATCTGACCTGTTCTTGATTGTCAAGCAACAAGTGATTAGTAGTTAATAAATTAAAAAAATAAAATTAGTTAAATAGTTACCATACATTTATATTAAAGGACAAGATGTACAAGATTTTTAAAAATTTAGGTGAGCTCAAATTAGGAGAGGATCCTACTTTTAATATTTATCTGTTTCCCATGTTCTGTGATAAACACATTTTAATATGCCATGACTATATGGCAATAATTTTTAGGAGAATTAAGTGTACGTAGTTTTAACTAAAGTCACATCCGACACAAATATATGATCATATTAGGCTTAATATAATACTTAAGACAATGCATAACCTGAGTTAGGACAATGCCTAATAATATAAACACAAACTCCGTCACTTACAATTCTTTATATCCGAAAGAAAAATTAGGTAATACTAAAGTCTAATAAGATATTAGAAAAATTTTATGAGTTTAGTCTAATCTATCCAACTTATCTATTACAGGTGAAAATCATGTTCCAATGATAAAAAGAAATTATCGGTTGTGCCCACCAATTTTGAAAAAAAAAAAACCATAAAATAGAGGGTGGTTTTGAATCATGCGCTTGTGGCCCACTACTAAAGCAACCAATGACAATCAGTAGTTTTTAGAATCGTGGATAACGTGCATCTCTTTTGTAATTGGCTTTGCTCGATTACCTTCATCCCAAAAAAGGAGGATGATTTGTGAATGTGCTTGTGGTTGTAGTTCACTAACTCATAAAGTAAGTAATTTGTTTGGTGACGGTGATTTAGATCAGGTTGGCGTTGGGATTGTATGGTTATAATATTAAAATATTTGATAAATATTAATTATTATAATTTATAAATTAAGATGATTTTTTAAAATTTATAATATTTTTATTATTTTTATTAAAATTATTATTTAAAATTTATATTTATTATATATTATTAATTTTATTTTATAATTATATTTTTTTCAACAACTATAATTTAAAAATTATATATGATATCTCCATACAAAATAGAAATTTGTCTCCAAGGGTATGGTCGGGTTGGTTGGCAGTATAGCTGTCACTTTTATAAGATCCGAATTTGATCTTTGGGGGTGGTAAGGGGGATCAAAATTATATTTGAGCTTGCCCATCCCCCCTTACCTTTTAAAAGAAAAAAAATTAATTAAAACAAACAAGGCTTTACCACGTAGTTCCTATTCAATGCAACCTTCTTTTCTTTTAAGATGGGAAACTTTAATTGAAAATGAGGGAAGACAAATAAAACCGCTGGAAGTCATTATTCATTAAGCCAAATATTTTTTTAAAAATAAATAAATAAACTCACATGCAAATTACACCATGAGCGATGTTAAGTTCTAAAATCTCATATCTTAAGTTAAAACTTAAGGGCTGATTGTTTTATGTCTAAGGTATTAATTTAGCTTAATTTAAGATGTTTTCATATTTTGACTTGTTTGTTTTTGTATCTGAAATCTTATTATAAGACATTTTTATTTGAATGGAAAAAGTAAAATTTACTCACTTTTATCTCTAAATGGAAAATTAATTTTTTTCCTCACAAATATCCTTATTAAATTATTTATTTCATATCTAACTATTAGATGTCATATTAGAATTCACTTGATCTTAAATTTTATTTTATATTAAATACATAAAATACATTCAATTTGAATTTTAAACAAATACTTCTATTAGCATATAAAAAATGTTTATGCATAAATATTATGTTAAATGGTAAAAAAAGATATTATCAAAATTATTTTTCATAAATTATGTATCAAATGCTTACCTTATAAATAGTTATAACATATAAAGACTATTATAATTGAAAACACTGTAAATATACACCTATTTAAACTTCAGTACATATAACACTTTCAAGGTCATATGCGTAAAAATATTAGATTTAAGAGGTCTTGAGTTTATTAAAATAAGCAACTTATCACTTACTCTTAGACGTCAAAAAATAAAAAATAAATACATTATTCTAACATATGCATTCAATGTTGGATCATAAACTTGATCCAAACAACTTTGAAGCTCAAATAATCTTTGATCTAACCCATGGAAACTTCTTTAGCTATTTAAGATTTGTGATGTTAAATGTGGTAATATGGTAAGTAAAATTTATGGTGTTGAGTATGGTTGTTAAGTTTAATGTGTGGTTATTATTTGTGTGGTAGTCAAGTTAATGTATGGTTGTGATTAAGTTGTGTTAAGTATAAATACCTCCTTCTTTTAGTTGGTTTAAGCAATAAGAAGTGGTGAAGGTTCTAACAGACTTGTAATTGAGGAGTTATATTAAGTTTATAAGAAAATAGAGTGTTTTTGAGTATTTAATTATTTAAATTCTCCAACAAAGTGGCATCCGAGCTAGTAATAGATGCTTCACATAGTAATGTAGTATATCAAATCGAAGATCTTGACAAGAGGATTGCAAAGCTGCAAAAATTAGCTTGATTAGAGTGACGCACCTGCACATACTGTCAAAAGTTGTTGCCTTGAAACTGAGTTAACTTACCGAATTGAATCAAACTAAGCTGAGGTAAACCACACTGAATTAAACTGAATCAAGATAAATCAACCTAGAGTCGAGTTAAGTCAATTGAGTTGAACCGATCTATTGACCTTTGTTGAGTACTAGAAAGTGTGTATTTATAATGGAGAAAATCATCATTTTACACTCCAAGTCTCACTAACATCCCTATTTTTATGTCTTTAAGTCCCTTGTAATTTAATTATGTATGTTTTATTTTAATTAAGTATTTTATGTATTTTAGGGGATATCATGGTCATTTCACAATAAACGAGAGATCAGATGGAAAAACGGACAGCACTTTTGAACTTAGGACAGTAAAAAGCCTTAAGAGGAGCATAAAAAGAAAAATGGTACTGTTCACATATACGGTACTGTTCACACATACGGTACGGTTGATATATACTGCCTTTGATCGGCAGACCTTTGATTCACGGCCTTTGTTCACCTATATCAGTATCCGACGTGGCATGCGATGACGTGGCACTATACGATGACGTGGCGGCATTTGATTGGACGAATGATGTGGCATTGACCGCTTACATGGCATTGATCGATGATGTGGCGTTGACTTATGGCGTGTCATGATCCTATTGGAGCAAAAATGTTGACGGTGGCGTGGCGAGAATATTAGTGGATCGAAAAAATGTGTGTACGGTACATGCATATACACAGAATAACAGCCACGATGATGTGTTCCATCCAATAGGAACTTGCCACGTGGCGCAATCCTCGAGCGTCCAAATTGTTTTAATCAGATGGCCATGATTTACTCGGTGTATCTATAAAAAGGGGCTCCCCCAATTTGACACCCCTGAATCCAATTTTGGACTCCATTTTCTGTAATTCCATCTCCATCTTGTATTTTCTACGTATTTTAATAAAATTCCCATTTTACCCCTAGTTCAAATATGAGTGGCTAATTTCCTTTCAAGCTTGGGTTGAAGGTGAAGTCTCAACATGCTCCATGGGCTTAATTTGGTAAATTTACTTTTTCTTCCCCTTTAATTTATGTGGTTGTTTTGACTTTTCGTAGACGGATAGTAATAATCTTGTCGGATATCTGGAATAACCGCCTCCCTAGGCAAGGTTATTCTATTTACACGGGAAGCCCTTAAAGACCATATCTATTAGAGTGTGGTTCATGATGAGTGGAAGTTCCCCTTTCATGATTTAATTGGTACTAATAATAAATATTAAGCGGAGTGGTGCAGTATGTTGAGACAGATCCAGGAGATCCAAGCATTTTATTTTAATAGTTTATTCCTACCACTTTAATTTAAATTAATTGATAGTCTACATCATTTTCATTATAAATCCAACCACCAACTCAGAAAATTAATTCTACACATAATTAAAATCCACCTCCTCGTGGGATCGACACTCGTCACCATTAATCTATTCTACAATAGATTCGTGCACTTGCGAGTTCAATAAAATTTGCACAACAAGTTTTTGGCGCCGTTGCCGGGGAGGTAAGTATTTTAATTTGTAGAATTTTTTTTTTCTTCTTTATTTATTTATTTTATTTGTTTCCTTGTAATATTTTATTATTATTATTATTAGAAAAAAAGAGGAAAAAAAAAGTGAATTTACATTTTGAAGTAGGTATTATTTTCTTTTCTTTTCTTCTCTTCTTTAAATTTCTGTAATTTAATTTTCATGTTATTTTTTTTTATTTTGTGAAATCGGCAGGTTCAACCGCCTCTTAATTTATTTTAATTTGTTTCACGTATTTTCTTTTCTATATATAGCACTTGAGTTGTTTTCATAACAAATGAAGCAGCGTGATAAGGTTAGTATCATAATTTCTCCCTCTTATTTATCTTTATTAATTTTGTTATCATTTTTTTTATTTGCATGCATGGTCGTAGGTCACAATTACCTAATCTTGAGCCTATAGACTTTGAATTAGAAAAAACACTTCGCACACACAAGCACGTTACAATTAAAAATAAATTTGAAATGGATTTGCAACCAGCACCACAAGAGAGGCCATTTAAGGACTACTTTAGTCCTTAGCTAACTTGAAAGAACAGCACATCATGCATACGATACCCAAATGTAGCTGCTATGAGTTTTGAATTAAAACCTAGTGTGCTAAATTGTCTCCCAACATTCTATGGCCTAGAAAATGAAGATCCATATAATCATCTGAATGATTTTCATGCTATTTGTCAAACTTTTAAATATGAGAATTTTTCAGATGATGATGTTAAGCTTAGATTATTTCCATTTTTTTTAAAGGATAGAGCTCGTTCATGGTTCAATACATTTCGCTAATAAAGATTACATCGGGAACAAATGGTAACAAAATTTTTGAATAAATATTTCCCGTCAAGACATAAAACCAATGCTATTCGCAGGAAATTTGAGTTTACCCAAAGAGAAGACGAGCAATTTTTCGAAGCATGGGAGCGATTCAATGGGCTACTCCTAAAGTGTCCACATCATGTTTATGAGAAATGGCACCAATGCCAATACTTTTTGGAGGGATTATTGCCGAATGTGCAAGAATGGCTAATGGCAACAAGTGGAGGAGAGCTAATGTCAAAAGTGCATCGAGAGATTTGGGATTTCTTCCGAAAGCGAGATAATTCCCAACAACGAGTCGTTCACTCGTGAGTACTAGAAGAGTTAAGGGAGTGAATGAGGTTCACATTGGCGAGTCAAGTTCGAGAAATTAAAGAAGTCAAAGACATAGTTGAAGGTCTTTCCGTCAAAAAGATCGTTAATACCGCTAAATTAATGGAACCACATGACCAGGACTCATACTCGGATCAAGCCAATGCCATAGGTGTAATGAGAAAGCCATCAACCTACAACCCCTACTCCCAACGCATATAATCCCTGGATGGAGAGACCACCCCAATTTTTCATGGTCTCAAGGATTCCAACAGAATGGACGACTCAAAGCTCCACTCAGCTCCACCAATGCAACTAATTCCTCAAAATCCTCAAGCCTCTCAACCACCATTTAGACCATATAATCAGAACCCAAACTATTCTCAGCCTAGACCATGGGAGGATGCATTCCAGAATTTCAAGAATCTTACTTACTCCAAAATCGAGCAACAAAACCGCACCATTGATGAACTGCGAAATGAGATGAGAGCGGGTTTCAACTCACAAACCCAATCAGTTTCAAACCTTGAAAAAATGGTGGGACAACTTGCTTCTTGATTCAAACTTGGCAATGACTGTTGAGAAAGGAAAATTCCCAAGTCAACCAGTGCCTAATCCTAAAGGAGTGCATGAAGTAAGTACCAGTTCACCTCAACAGCATGGAGAGGTCAAAGCCGTCATGACCTTGCGAAAAGGAAAAGAAGTCGACAACAAAGTGGAGATGCCGGTACCAAAAACAACTCAAATTGTGCCGGTAAATGAAGAAGACTCATCATCAGAGGAGAAAGAAGAAACCAACCCACAAGAATACGTTCCAAAAGCTCCATTTCCCCAGAGGTTAGTTAAAGCAAAGAAGGGAAAATCTACAAGTGAGATTTTTGAAATCTTTAAACAGGTAAGTGTTAACATCCCTTTACTTGATGCTATAAAACAAGTGTCATCTTATGCCAAGTTTCTTAAAGACCTTTGTACTAAAAAGAGAAACATTCATGTTCAAAAGAAGGCATTTTTAACAGAAAACGTTAGTTCTATACTCCAACACAAACTTCCTCTAAAATACAAAGACCCAGGCTCCCCCACTATCTCATGTAGTATAGGGAACCACACAATTGAGAATGCTTTGTTGGACTTAAGAGCTAGTGTAAATCTGTTGCCTTACTCGATATTTGTGAAACTTGGACTAGGAGAATTACACCCAACTCGGTGGTGTTACAAACTGCGCAGATCGGTCCATGAAAAAACCTCGTGGTATTGTGGAGGGACGTCTTTATACGGGTAGATAAGTTTTATTTTCTGTTGATTTTATTGTAATTGACACTCAACCAGTCCAGGATTGAGGAAGCGGATCCCCATTATCCTAGGACGACCTTTCTTTGGCAATCGCCGATGCTCACATTCAATGCAAATCGGAAATATGCGATTTGTCTTTTGGCAATATGACGATGGAACTAAATATCTTCAACATCGCCAAACAACCTAACAATGCAGATGATGAAATTGTTGATGTGGATTGGATAGAAGAATTAATTGATAATGCTTTTCTTTCAAACCTCAGTGATGACCCTTTACAAACATGTTTAACTCACTTTGGTTTGGATTTTGATATTGACAGATCAGTAGATAAGGTTAATGTCTTACCTGATTTAATACCATCCATGGACACTAACAAATGGAAGTCAAGAGTAGAACAACTAACACCATCAGAGAAAAAACTCAGCCCATCATCAGAATCACCACCAAAACTTCAGCTCAAACAATTACCCGACACTTTGGAATATGCGTTCTTGGGAGAAGAAAGTACTCTGCCAGTAATCATTTCATCATCCCTAAATGATGAAAAAAAAGATAAGTTGTTGGAAGTTTTGAAAGTGCACAAAGGAGCATTATGATGGACTATAACTGACATAAAAGATATAAACCAGTGGACTGTATGTATTACATTCACCCTGATGAAAATGCTAAACCTACTAGGAAAATGCAACGTCGATTGAACCTTAACATGAAAGAAGTTGTTAGAACTGAAGTCCTTGAACTATTTGACGTAGGTATCATTTACCCTATTTTACGATAGTTCATGGGTCGATCTGTGCAAGTTGTCCCCAAAAAGTCGGAGTCACGTGAGTTACCAATGCGATAATGAATTAATACCTACTAGAGTAACTACGAGGATGGCGTGTATGCATTGATTATAGAAAGTTGAATCTGTCACACGTAAAGATCATTTTCTCTACCATTTATTGATCAAATGCTTGATAGATTAGCAGGTCATGAATTTTATTGCTTTTAGATGGCTACTCAGGATATAATCGATTCCCCAAGACCAAAAGATCAAGAGAAAACCACTTTCACTTTGCCCTTTCGCACTTTCGCACATATAGGAGAATGCCATTTGGATTATGTAATGCACCGCTTACATTTCAACGATGCATGTTAAGCATTTTTTCCGATATGGTTGAGCGATTCCTTGAAGTCTTTATGGATGATTTTTCTGTTTTTGGTGATTCATTTGATCAATGTTTACATCATCTAACACTAGTTCTGCAGAGATGCATAGAGAAGAATTTGGTCCTAAATTGGGAGAAATGCCATTTTATGGTAAAACAAGGTATTGTTCTTGGTCACATCATTTCTAGCGAAGGTATTGAGGTTGATAAGGCCAAGGTGGATCTTATTTCCAATCTTCCTCCACCTAAAATAGTCAGAGAAGTAAGATCTTTCCTTGGGCATGCGGGTTTTTACAGACGTTTCATTAAAGATTTTAGCAAAGTTTCTAGACCTTTATGCAATTTACTTGCTAAGGATGTACCTTTTGTCTTTAATGATTCCTGTCTTGAGGCATTTGAGAAACTAAAGCAGTTGTTAACATCATCACCCATCATTCAGCCTCCAAACTAGAACTTACCATTTGAGCTTATGTGTGATGCATCTGATTATGCAGTAGGAGCAGTATTAGGACAAAGAGTTGATCGAATTCCCCATGTCATTTACTATGCTAGTATGACATTAAATGATGTGATTAAACTATTCAACCACTGAAAAAGAAATGCTAGCAGTAGTGTTTGCATTAGAGAAATTTCGATCTTATCTCATTGGTTGTAAAATAATTGTTTTCACAGATCATGCTGCTCTTAAATATCTTCTCACAAAGAAAGATACAAAAGCTAGACTAATTCGTTGGGTGTTACTTTTGCAGGAATTTGATTTTGAAATCAAGGATAAGAAGGGCACAGAAAATGTTGTTGCAGACCATCTCTCGCGTCTAAATTTTGATACAATTACAGAACCATTTCCATTAAATGAATCATTTCCAGATGAACAACTAATGAGTGTGGAAGTCTTACCATGGTATGCTGATATAGTTAACTATCTTGTTACAGGTAAACTTCCGGAACATTGGACTAAGCAGGACAATGCCAAATTTTTTGTAGAAATAAAGAATTTCTTCTGGGATGACCCCTATTTGTTCAAGTATTGTCCAGATCAAATTATCAGACGATGTGTCCCAGAAAATGAATTTCAAAATATCATTTCATTCTGCCATGAACAAGCGTGTGGAGGCCATTTCGGTCTTAAGAAAACATTTCTACTAAAATATTACAATGTGGTTTCTATTGGCCAGCTATATTTCGAGATGCTTACATTTTTTGTTCTTCATGTGATAGGTGTCAACGAATGGGGAGCATTACACGAAGGAACATGATGCCACTAAACCCAATTTTAGTGGTTGAGATTTTTTATGTATGGGGTATCGACTTCATGGGACCCTTTCCTCCTTCTTTTGGCCATCAATACATATTGGTCGCTGTTGACTACGTATCGAAATGGGTAGAAGCAGTTCCGTGTAGAACCAATGATCACAAGGTGGTGATCAAATTTTTAAAAAGCAACATTGTTTCACGCTTTGGATTCCCTTGAGCGATAATCAGTGATGGTGGAGCCCACTTTTGTAACAAATCATTCAAAGCTCTTTTGACAAAATATTCCATTACTCACAAAGTGACGACCCCATATCATCCGCAAACCAGTGGCCAAGTTGAGATCTCCAATCGAGAGATAAAGCACATATTAGAAAAAACGGTGAGACCAGACAGAAAAGATTGGTCATTAAGACTAGATGATGCATTATGGGCATATAGAAACTGACTTTCAAGACCCCGATTGGGATGTCACCCTATAGGCTAGTATATGGAAAAGCTTGCCACCTACCTGTGGAACTCGAGCATCGTGCATACTGGGCCATTAAGAAATTCAACTTTGATATGCAGCAAGCTAGCTCAGAAAGAAGATTACAGCTGGCAGAACTTGAAGAAATTCGTAATGATGCAAACGAAAATGCCAAAATTTACAAACAGTGAATGAAAGTCTTTCATGACAAGCACATTATGAGAAAATCTTTCACATCAGGTCAGAAAGTACTTTTATTCAATTCTCGCTTGCACCTATTCCCAGGTAAGTTACGCTCTCGATGGACTGGTCCCTTTATAGTTCATACTGTTTTTCCACATGGAGCAATTGAAATTAAGGATCCAAAGAACGGTGTAACTTTTAAGGTTAATGGTCAAAGATTAAAGTCATATCTAGAGTACCAACCACATGAAAATGACACCGAAATCGATTTGAGTGACCCGTCAAACTTGAATTGAGACTTTTTCTTATTTATTTCTTCTTTTCGGTGATTTAAATTTGTGTGAAAGTGTGTTTATTTAATCATTCAATTTTCTTTTATCACTTTTAATTATGTATGCCTCAATTAGACAGATCCTCTTGAAACATCTCAGACAACTTCAACGTATAAGATCTCATCTGAGAAGCCAGATACGATTTTATAAAACACATCGTATTTGGAAGCTACAACCTCCAGAGTTGGTATCCCAGGTTGAAGATCTAGAAAGACAACTCAGAGGAATAGAAGATGGGATATATAACTTCCAATTAGAGCTCGAGGTTAACTCAATAAGAGGACGAATGTGAGTTCATTTTTCTTTTTATTGTGTGTTTTCTTATTTTGTTCACTTTCGTGTTTGATTCGATTTTACAGATTTGATTTTCTTTATTTAGTGTGTTTTGATTTATTTTCCCGTATAAGTGGCGGATAACGGTACTCCGTGACAAGCAAAGTCGGTTACTTTAGTTTCCCATAATAACTAATATTCTGAGAAGAAGGTATGGACAGAAACACAATTCTAGCAAAGCTTCACAAGCGATTTCCTTCACTTCCTCAGAATGCCCTCCTACGATCTATAAAGCTCGGTCGAACGCATGCGATTGCTTATGAAATATAACATCCTGCTGACATCCGTTGGTTAATCGAGGCTAAAGTACGTTTAGCGGTGAGTTGCCTCTTAAATTTATTGCATACATGCCTGGTTGTGGTAAAGGAAATTACTCGAGAAAACGAAGAGTGAAAAACTTCATGTTAAATTGTCATAAGTGTGCAGGATGAAATGCGATAAAAATCCTTGTTCTTTCGGAATGATGTCTGATAATAAGGAAGATAAGATTCAATTCATTAGGGATGGCTTGAATAAAGAGTCATTGGATGATATCCTTCTGTCTCTTGAAACGCATCCCAGTGGATACAAACAGCAATTCTCCAGTTATGGCCATTATTTGAAAAGAACGTGTCCGATATAGTCTTGGGAATCGACTATAAACGACCTGTTTTGCCGATTTATAAGAAAACTGGATGGGAAGCCTATCCTCGACCCATGAGGCGTTCAAGCCGTTTACGGACGTAAAACCGGAGGAAGATGTGAGCCACAATCACAACTACCGTAAATATCCTTTTACTGTTGTTTTACTTTACTGTTGTTTTATTTCACTGTTGTTTTATCAATTGCATTATTGTCTTTAATAATTGAGTGCTTTTTCTTTTACTATTTCCTTTTTGACTCTCGAGCCATGTGCTTTACGCGTTAATTGACATAGACATGCTACCTCCTATACAGCTGTAAATCATTGTCACCAAGATCCTTGATATATGATCATTTTCTTTTAGACTCACAAATTGTTTTTGAGAAGCATACCAATGGCAGCTACTCCCCATAAACAATTCAAGAACATTTGTGTCTCTGGATTTAACTATGGCAAACATAAAGAGTTTGTTGAGGCGACCATCGATCTTGGTCAACGCATGAGAAAGAAATTTGCATCTGATTTATGGAGGAGGTGACCGAGGGTTATCAAAACTAGTCTCAGAAGCTGTTTATCTCAGAGGGAGCCAAGTGTTAGGCATCATCCCAAGAAGCCTCAAACCGTTGGCCTGTATGTCTGACTCACCAACTGGAGAAGAGTTAGTTGTCTCGGTATGCAAGAAAGAATAAATCGAAATGCTAAATCATCGATGCTTTTATTTTCCTACCAGGAGATCTTGCAACTCTGAGGCACTAATCACACATTAGCTTCGGGGCCCATCCGAACATTCATCGTAAAACCCATCGGTTTGTTAAATGTCAATAACTTTTATGATGGCTTCATCGCATTTCTTAACCATGCAATAAAAATCATTTCATCCCTTTCACAATGAAAAAAATCTTTATTTGTGCTCATCACGCTAACGAGTTAATTGATCATTACAAGCTTATAGACCGAGCCGGATCCCAAGACCCTTGTCTTTGGAATGGCCAACTAATGATGGTAATGATGGAAATTAAGTAATAAGAAGTGCAAATTAGATTTAACTCTCCGCATTTGTAAATATTTTCTTCTCGTGATACAAAGACTCAGTGATGTCTTCTAAACCCTATTTTCTTTCAAACATTGAGGACAATGTTCCGTTCGAGGTTGGGGGAGGGAATAGTTGACAATTGTGGAATATCTCAATCTTAGTGTAGTTTTTACTAATTTTTGTTTTAGAAACTAAGCGTGGTTAAATTTTTGAGTCGAAGATGGTGAATATGGAGTGCGGTGACTCTAAACGCATCTTCTTATTAAAAAAAAAAAAAAAAGGGATTTTTTGTGATCTTTTAATAATTAGTTGACATTAAAACTTTCAAATTTTTGTATTTGTATTATCTTTGTTGTTTTGTTATTTTACAACATGTTTTTTACTTTCTACATGTTGATGTTGAGACAAATATAAGTTCTTGAAAGAATGCACATGTCATAGGAATTTCCAAGTGAGTTTTTGAGCCTGTCATTTTTCTTGCAGAGTAACCCTTTTTGCCCATTCTTCATTCAGCTTAGCAGTTTATTTCTTTATACATTATCTCCAAAAAAAAAAGTGTATGTTGTCACATCTGAAGATCTATCTAACTAGTAGATATGGAAGATTATTTAGAACCTTAAAAGATGACAGAAAGGCCATCTTTGGTCCGTTTGAGCCTTTTCTAGCCAACCCTATTAATATGTATCCATAGTTAACCCCTTTTAGCCTTAAAAAAAAATAATAATAATAATAATAAAGTAAAAATAAAGACTTTTTCTTTGGCAACCTATTATTTTGTCCCACTCCAATGTGGAGTATCACCTTATATTTTGTATTTCTCATCACCCATTTATGTTTGAAAATAGAGATAATTTTGCATAAAAAAAAGGTACTAAAAAAAAAAAAAAAAAAAAAAGAGAAAAAGAAATAAAAGAAAAAAAAAATGTTTACAAATAAAAAAAAAAATCAAGTGAAAAGCACCTTACAATCTCCAAAGTTCTCTATTTGTCAAACATATATTTTGTTTTTCCTATTATCCTTTCTTTGTTAGCCACGTCCCTAGCCTACGTTACATCCTAATAAAAGTCCTTCTTGATTTTAGGGAACTATAGTCTGAAATGGAAACTAGTTATATGGGTTGAAAAGATGTGGAATCATACTAAAAAAATAAATAAAAAAATAAAAAGGATGATGAATGTATTGGTTTGATTAGCATTTTTGAATTAAAATCGTCTTATTTTAAGTGAGGGCATATTTCTATCACCTTGGTGAGAGTGTGTGATATTACTTCTTTATTATTTTCACTCAAATTACCATTCACCTGGAGTGATTATTTTTGGGTTTAATTTCTTTGTGAGCGTAGACACTACTACCAGGTGAGATTTTGGGGTTTGCATGTCATTCTTAAAAGTGACTCGATTACTAAAGTTGTGACAAAGTTTTCTAAAGCGATTCATGTGGAGAGTTGATGTGGGAATGATATTTCTTTGTAGATAATAACGCTTATACTTTTATTTGATTGTTATCATTAGTCCGATTGAATAAATACCACAAAGTATAAAAAAAAAAAAAAATATTTGTTTCAGTTTTGTTTTCGCTCAAATTGCTAGGGACTAGCAAAATTTAAAGTTGGGGGTGTGTTGAGTACTAGAAAGTGTGTATTTATAATGGAGAAAATCATCATTTTACACTCCAAGTCTCACTAACATCCCTATTTTTATGTCTTTAAGTCCCTTGTAATTTAATTATGTATGTTTTATTTTAATTAAGTATTTTATGTATTTTAGGGGATATCATGGTCATTTCACAATAAACGAGAGATCGGATGGAAAAACGGACAGCACTTTTGAACTTGGGGAAAGAAAAAGCCTTAGGAGGAGCATAAAAGAAAAATGGTGCTTTTCACATATACGATCTTTGTTCACACATACTGATGACGGTTGATATATACAAGATCTTTGTACCTGCGACAGCTTCATTCACGACTGTTCACCTATATCAGTATCCGACGGACCGCATTTATGCGATGGCGTGGCACTATACGATGACGTGGCGGCATTTGATTGGACGAATGATGTGGCATTGACCGCTATGTGGCATTGATCGATGATGTGGCGTTGACTTATGGCGTGTCATGATCCTATGGAGCAAAAATGTTGACCGGTGACGTGGCGAGAATATTAGTGGATCGAAAAAAAAATGTGTATACGGTACATGCATATACACAGAATAACAGCCCTGATGATGTGTTCCATCCAATAGGAACTTGCCACGTGGCGCAATCCTGAACGTCCAAATTGTTTTAATCCGATGGCCATGATTTACTCAGTGTATCTATAAAAAGGGGGCTCCCCTCCCCTAATTTGACACCCCTGAATCCATTTTTGGACTCCATTTTCTGTAATTCCATCTCCATCTTGTATTTTCTACGTATTTTAATAAAATTCCCATTTTACCCTAGTTCTAATATTAGTGGATAATTTACTTTCAAGCTTGGGTTGAAGGTGAAGTCTCAACATGCTCCATGTGCTCAATTTGGTAAATTTACTTTTTCTTCCCCTTTAATTTATGTGGTTGTTTTGACTTTTCAGACAGGATAGTAATAATCTTGTCCGGATATCGGTGGAATAAACGCCTCCCAAGCGCAGGTTATTACTTATTTAAGACGGGAAGCCCTTAGCACCATATCTATTAGAGTGTGGTTCATGATGAGTGGAAGTTCCCCCTTCATGATTTAATTGGTACTAATAATAAATATTAAGCCGATAGTGCATGTTGAGACAGATCCAGAGATCCAAGCATTTTATTTTAATAGTTTATTCCTACCACTTTAATTTAAATTAATTGATAGCCTACATCATTTTCATTATAAATCCAACCACCAACTCAGAAAATTAATTCTATACATAATTAAAATCCACCTCCTCGTGGGATCGACACTCGTCACCATTAATCTATTCTACAATAGATTCGCACGTGCAGACTGCGAGTTCAATAAAATTTGCACAACAACCTTGACCCGATTGTCGACCATTGACCATCAAAAGTTAGTTGATCAGAGGCTATTGACCAAAAGTTAAAATTTTGGTCTGAGTCTTTCCCTAGGTTTTTGGACATTCTGGATCCATTTGTGTGATTAAAATTTTCAAATTTTGACTTTATAAAGAGTTATGGTAAATAATAATGTGGCATCATTTCAAGTTCTATCACTAAAGAGAAACAACTTTGATAATTAGAATATCAAAATGAAGGCCCTCTCTAAAGCTGATAATGTTTGAGAAGTCATTGAAAAAGAGTACAACGAGCCAGAAATGAGTCTTATTTCAATCAACAATAAAAGAATAGTTTAAAGGATTCAAGAAAGACAGACAAGAAAGTTCTCTTCCTCATCTATCTAAGCACTGTATGATGATGGATTTAAGAAGATTTTAAGTGCAACTTTAGCCAAGAAAGCATGGGAAAAACTTCAAATCTCTTATAAAAGAGAAGAGAAAGTGAAAATGGTGCGTCCCAAACTCTAAGAAGTGAGTTTGAATCATTGTACACCAAAGAGGTCGAGTTTATTTCTTATTATTTTTCAAGAGCTTTGGCCATTTTAAATCAACTAAAAAGAAACAATGAGAAGATAGAAGATGTAAAAATCATGGAAAAGTTAGTTGCTCATTAAGCCTAAAAAGGTGAGCACATATTTGTGACAATAAAAATGACAAAAGACTTTAAGGCCATAACAATCGAGCAACTTTAAGGTTTATTGCAAACTTACAAAGAGAGGCATAAGAAGAAGCGAGGGATCAATGAGTAGCTCCTTAAGATGTAAATTAAGAAGAAGATACCAAGATAAGGCAATGAGGCATGAATAGTCTTGAGGTAAAGGTAAAGGCTAAGAAAAAGGTAGAGCACACGGTCATAGATGAGGCTGGAATTCTAACAACAACAACTCCAATTATAAAAGAGAAGAAAACTTAACAAGAGGATAAGAAAGAGGCTAAGAAAAATTGAGGTATGACAAATCATAATTACAATGCCACAATTGTCAAAGGTTTGGACATTGCGTTTTAAAATGTAGAGTTCTAAATACCAAAGTTGATGAGAAAGTGATTTATATTGAAGAAACAAATGAAGAAGATGGTATCATTTTATTAGCATGTAATTACATCAATAAAGGTTAAGAATATACATTATATCTCGGCACGGGTGCTAGAATCACATAAACGAAAACAGAAACATGTCCATGGAATTGAATGAATCAGTAAAAAACGATGTCACTTTGGAGATGATTAAAAAATAACAATAACGAGTAAAGAGAACATTCTTTTTTGTGCAAACAATGGTAACCACCAATTGATTTCAAATGTTTACAATATGCCCAATATTAAAAAGCAACATTATTAATTTAGGTCAACTTTTAGAAAAACACTATGATATTCACTTAAAAGATCATAGTCTTTTTCTAAGATATAACGGAGGAAACCTAATTACAAAATTGAAAATGTTGAAGAATAAAATATTTTCTTTAAATATTCAAAATAATGTTCTAAAGTGTCCTAAGGCTTGTCATAAAGATCCAACCTAAATTTGGCATGGAGTGACAAGACGTGTATGGGACAAGACACCACAAGAAGCATGGAGTGACAAAAAACTAGACATCTTCCATTTAAGAGTTTTTGAAAGCATTGCTTATGTACATGTGCCGAATAAGAGAAAAACCAAGTTAAATGACAAAAGTAAAAAGTTCATCTTCATCGGCTATGACAACAATTCTAAAAAATATAAACTCTTAAATCCAAATAATAGAAAGTTGGTAATTAGCTGAGATGTTATTTTTTATGAAGAATGAGAATGGGATTTTGGCTCTAACATAGATGATTTTAACTTTACCCTTTTGAAAAAGATAAATAAACATTGATCTAGCAAATAGGAGAAGAACAACAAGAGCCTGCTACTCCACCTACTTCTCCAACATTTATCACTCATAAAAATTCACTACTATCATTTTTAGAGAAGAGAGATGTGACGAGCACGAAAGTTTATAAGATCTTTATGAGGTAACTGAGAGATTTGACAACCTCGTCTCTTTTACCTCTTCATTAATTTTGAGTTAGTGAACTTACAAGAAGCTATACAAGATGAGAAAAGGAGAAAAGCAATGTATGAAAAAATCAAAACTATTAAAAAATGACACTTGGGAACTTGTCACTCTTCCCAAAAGGCACAAAGCCATTGATCTCAAATGGGTATACAATATAGAGAAAAACATCAAAGGAAAGATCGAAAAGCACAAGACAAGGCTAGTTGCAAAAGGCTATAGTAAAAAAGCTAGCATCGACTATGATAAGGTATTTGTTCATCTTGCCTTACTAGAAACTTAAGACTAATCATTTCATTAGTAATCTAAAAGAAATGGAAGATTTCTGAAATGAATGTGAAGTCTACTTTCTTGAATGGATTCCTTGAAAAAGAAATCTACATGGAATAACCATTAGGATATGTGGTGAAAGGAAATGAAGATAAAGTTATGAGATTAAAAAGACCCTTTATATGTTAAAGCAAGCACCAAAGGCATGGAGTAACATAATTGACAAGTATTTTCCAAAGAATGGCTTCACTAAATGCCCATATGAACATGCTTTCTACGTCAAAGCCAAAGACAGATACATTTTGATTGTTTGTCTATCCGTTGATGATCTCATCTTCACTGGAAGTAAACCAAGCTTTTTTAAAAAGTTCAAGAGAGCGATGACCGAAAAGTTCGAGATAAATGATAACTAGACTTATGGCATATTATCTCAGTGTTAGAAGTTAAGCAAAACGAAAAAGGCATATTCATTTTCCAAGAAAGCTATGCAAAGGAAATACTCAAAAAGGTTAAGATGCATGATTGTACACCTATAAACATACTAGTGGAATGCAGAGTCAAGATATCCAAATATAATGAAAGCGAAGGTGTAAATCCAATATTCTTTAAGAATTTGGTAGGAAGCTTATGCTATTTCACATGCATGAGACCAAACATCTTTTGTGTTATTGGACTTGTGAGTCAACATATAGAAAATCCAAAGACCACCTATTTTAAAGCTACAAAAAGAATCCTTCGTTATATCAAAGGTGAAATATTAACTAGGCTACCCAAGAGGGGGGTGAATTGGGTTTTTAAAAATTAAGCAAATAAAACCACACAACAAATAAAATTAATGACTTAATAAACTCAAAACAAATAACTTTAACAATGCTCAAAATTAAAAAACAATGCTCAAAATTAAAAAGATAAGGGAAGAGAAATCAAACACTTGATTTTTACGTGGTTCGGCCAACCGTGCCTACGTCCACGCCTCCAAGCTCATCGGGCTTAAGGATTCTACTAAGCAAGCCTCTAAGGCTTCAATAACACTTACAATTGACTTCAAAGATGTCAATAAACCTTTACAACAAGAGATTATCCCCAATCTCTAAACCCAAGTGTATTCCAATACTTACAATCACTCAATAATAAAGATTTAAAATTAATCAATCTTTCACACAATATATATGATTACAATTGAAATCCCAAAGTGTGAATCAATGAAATAAAACAAGTTTAAAGCTCAAAGGAGATTATTTTTCTCAGTAGCAAGCTCAAAGATAATTGTTGGATCACTTTTTATTTGCATTTGATTGAACTATTTTATAGTTGGAGCTGAAAACTAGCCGTTGTTGACTTTCTGAGAATAATCGGATTGCCGTTTACTGCTATCGGTTAACCATTTTGACTTGTCCAAATAGCTATTATGCTTAGATTTTAAACAAACGGTTTACTGTTTACAGTTATTGGATCGCTGTTTGCTTCCAGAAACCTGTAAAACAAACTTAGCTTTCTGTTTTTGCTAAACAACTTAAGGTTAAAAACTTTTCTCCTTTCAGTAAATTATCGGTTAGCCGTTTTCAAATAAACAGTTCACCGTTAATTTAGAATCTATATTTTGGCAACTTTTGTTTAGAAAAAACAAAAGCTTCCAACAAGTTAATGTACCATTAAGCTTTCTTTAAACATGTCTATGGCTTTAAGAAATTCATTTTAATAGCCCCAACATTTTAATCAAGAATATATAAGTTTTTTCATCATCAAAATCAATATTATAAGATCAACAATCTCTCCATTTTTGATGATGACAAACTTTATATGTAAAGGTAAGAAAATTTTGTTAACTCCCCCTGAATATAAACTCCCTTGAAAAATATATAAAAAAAAATTTGTTAACTTCCCCTTAGAAATATAACCTAACCTATTCTCCCCCTTCAACATAAAAAAGAAAAGAACAAAAATATAGCCTCTTTCGACAAATGAAAATTTCGACGGCATCTCCCATGTATAGTAAGCATATCCTAGAAAATATTAGCAACAATTTACACCCAAGTAAAAAATTAAAATAACTTCAAACAAGCAATAAAATCAATATCAAAACACACATAAATATAACATAATCATCCATAATCATCATACATAAATGTATCAAAAACATGAAAATGTTGTGCGAAGTCAAACCATCCGAAATACTAAGAAATTATTGCGGAGGTGGAGGAGGAGGAGAAGAGGAGGATGGGGGAATGCCGAGAGCAGAAAAGATACGCTGCTGTCCATCTAGTATCTGCTGCTGCTAAAGTTAAAAAGACCCAAACTGATTCTGAAGTTGCTGCTGCGGATCGGAAAGTGCTCGAACATCGCTAACAAGCTGCTGAAGAAAACTATCATGAGTAGGTAGAGTATCTGAAGTCGGTGGCCGATCGGTCTCCATCTCATGCTCCTCATAATCAAACTCTGTTAAATGCTGTGAGACAGATCCGCAACGAGGAGACGAAGGTCTAACGCTGAGCCTAAAATCTAATAGCTGGTCATTTAGAAACCGATTATCCTCTGGAACTACGAGGGTGTCTTGGTTTTTCGCATTGGGCATTTTGATCCAATCTCGACCCCTTCGAGAAAAATCAATCGCCGAAATAGCCTCTTCTGCAATCTTCTTTATCTCAAAATAAACCGAGTCGCGAAGAGGTACTCGAAAATGTCGTAAAACTTTCGAAATAATGTTGTCGTATGGAAGCAACCTATGGTTAACCGTAGGAGTACTCAACATATGTCACAAAATAATGTATCATAGGTTAATAGGGCGACCATAGATAAGACTATCAAGAATCCCAACATCTAGCCTAGTTACCTCATCCAAGTGTCCCTCCTAGGGGTGACAATATGCTGCAAAATGGTATAGAGAATTCTAACCTACAGCGGTAAAAGTTGTGACCTAAAAGGGAGAGCACAGATCTCATAAGCGAGATCCCGATGCCTACAGATGTTTTTAACCCCTTTGTGATAGAAAAATCAGCAAATGATAATTCCTTCCTAGATGTGTAAATATAATGTCCGAATGCGGGATTAAAATATGGATCAAATCATCAAAATAAAAATCAATAGTGACACCCATAACATTGGTAAATATTATATCTAATCTGTCTACGGAAAAATCCATCATCGAGTAAAAAAAACTGACTAGCTAATCATATATCTTCTCCTCTAAGTCCAATGCAGATTCCCATAGCAACAACATCTCCTTGACACTTCTACCATAAACAACTAACTCCGTAAAATTATTTAAGTCCACAAAGTAAGAATCAATCACCTTGCGACCCATAAATCGGGTTTCAAAACGTTTTACTAGTGGAGCTGTGGAAAATGAATCCTCTGGAACTCGGAGGGCTCCTTAGGTGGTATGGGGTTTCTACCTAGGACCGATTTTCTTTTACAACCGATTCTTGATGATTCAGCCATTGTTGAAGCTTGAGAGTTTGGGATTTTCACAAAATGATCAAAATGAATGAAATAGAACCATTTAGAAGAACAAAGAAGGGTAGAGAAAGGCATTTAAAGGCCCAATTTGGTAGGAAAGCATAAAACATTGAGCTCAAAATGGAGAAAATCGCTCAGCTGCCGTTAGGGTTTCAAATTGGGATTTGGTTGATTTGGGCTGTAATTTGATATTTTGAATGATTACAACTGTTCTAAAAATGATGGGAAATGTTTCTATGACCTTGATTTGGCAAGAAACGGCAAGAAAAATGAAAGGTTTTAGAGAGAGAGAGCTTAAGGTTCGCTGGTTTGAGAGAAAACGGTGATGGGGTAAGTGGAGATGAAGAAGAAGAACTAAAATAGTTTATATCGCACAAAAACGGCAAGCCGTTTAACTCAATCGGTTCACCGATAATGTCCAAAGAGCTAGAAAAAGTAATCGGTTAACCATTAGTAATAAACGGTTAGCCGCTAATGTCCAAAAAAAAAATTTCTAGTGTTTCTGTAATTAAACGGTAAGCCGTTTAAGAGTAATGTGTAATCCGTTTTCTCGACTATGATTTCACACATATGTTTTAATCTATGGCCAACACTCAATACATTTCTAAATCATTTTATTGATCAAAAATATTTCGTAAGGCCAATATAATGCATGATTACAAAATTTAAACACATCTAAAGCAAACAAATATCATATTATAGAAAAACAAAGAAAATATTGTATAAATCACTACTATACAACATTTATCATTCCAAGCTCATGCCTAATCTTGGAAAATTGTTCTTCACCAAGAGGTTTTGTAAAGATATCAGCGAGCTGTTTTTCAATTGAAATAAAATTCAATGAAATATCTCCTTTTGAACATGATCTCTTAAGAAATGTGTCTTATCTCTATATGCTTGGTCTGAGAATGTTGAATGGGATTCTTTGAAAGGTTTATGGCACTTGTATTATTACACATGATAGGTATAAGAGCAAGATTGATACCATAGTCTTTAAGGGTTTGTTTCATCTAAAGTGCTTGTGCACAACAACTACCAGCTGTAATATATTCAGCCCGTTGGTTGAAAGTGCAACCGGGTTTTGTTTCTTACTAAACCAAGAGACAAGTGAATGACCTAGAAAGTAGCAAGTTCCACTAGTATTCTTCCTATCAATCTTATAACCAGCAAAATCGGCATCTGAATAACAAGTTAACTCTAAATAAGTTCTCTTAGGATACCAAAGGCCAAGATCTATGGTTCCTTTCAAATAGCGAAAAATTCTCTTAACAACAAGTAAATGAGATTCTTTATGACATGATTGAAATCTTGCACACAAACATACACTAAACATAATATCGGGTCTACTAGCAGTTAAATAAAATAAAGATCCGATCATATCTCGATATGTTTTGACATTAACATCTTTACCTTTTTCATCTTTGTCAAGCTTGATCATTGAGCTCATTGGAGTACTTTTGACCTTTCCATCTTCAAGCCCGAATCTTTTGAGTAAATCTCTCAAATATTTGGCTTGATTGATGAAGATTCCTTATTCGTTTTGTCTTATTTGTAATCCGAGGAAGTACTTCAATTCTCCCATCATACTCATCTCAAATTCTTTGCTCATACAAGATGAAAAATCCTTACACAAAAACTCATTAATAAAACCAAAAATGATATCATCAACATAAATTTGAACAACAAGTATATCTTGATTCTTATGTTTAATAAAAAGTGTAGTATCCGCTCTAACCATTGAAAAATCATTTTCTAATAGAAATTTACTAAGTCTATCATACCAAGCTCTAGGTGCTTGTTTTAATCCATACAAAGCTTTTGACAACTTATAAAAATGATTTGGAAATTTTTCATTTTCAAAATCGGTGGTTGTTTCACATACACTTCTTCCATGATGTACCCATTTAAAAATACACTTTTAACATCCATTTGATGCAAGACAAAATTCTTATGACATGCAAATGCTAAAAGTATTGTAATGGATTCTAATCTTGCTACGAGTGCAAAAGTTTCATCAAAATCAATTTCTTCTTCTTGGTTGTAACCTTGAACTACTAATCTAGCTTTATTCCTTACAACTACACCCGTTTCATCCATTTTATTCCTAAATACCCATTTAGTGCCTATGACGGATTGATGGTCTGGTTTAGGAACTAATTTCCACATATTGTTTCTTTCAAATTGATTTAACTCCTCTTGCATTGCCATAATCCAAGATTTATCGTTTTCCGCATCCGCAAAGGATTTTGGTTCAATTTGAGATATGAATGCGATATATGCACATGTGTTCCTAAGTGATGATCTAGTGGTTATACCTCGTGAAGGCTCTCCTAAAATTAAGTCTTTAGGGTGAGAAGAGACATACCTCCACTCCTTAGGGAGTGTTTGAAAATTACCTTCATTTTGCTTCATATTATGTTGTTCTTCTTGTTGCTTTTCTTGATTCTCACAAGATGAAGCATCTTGTTTGACATTTGAAGGTTCTTCTTGTTGCAGATCTTCATCTGCATCATTAACAATAACTTTCTCCATAGATGAGGAGTTAGACTCATCAAACGTAACATGCATGGATTCTTCAACAACCAAGGTTCTTTTATTGTATACTCTATAAGCTTTGCTAGTAGTTGAATATCCAAGAAAAATGCTAACATCCGATTTTGGATCAAATTTACCAATATTGTCTTTAGTATTCAATATAAAACATTTACATCTAAAAACTTTAAAATAACCAATGTTGGGTTTTCTATCTTTCCAAAGCTTATAGGGAGTTTTATTAAGAAGTGGTATAATCAAAACACGATTTAACACATAACATGCGGTATTTACGGCTTCAACCCAAAAATATTTTGGTAATGCATTCTCATTTAACATGGTCCTAGCCATTTCTTGAATAGACCTATTCTTTCTCTCAACAACTCCATTTTGCTGTGGGATCCTAGGTGATGAAAATTGATGTATAATACTGAAATCATTACAAAAACTCTCAAATGCATGATTTTCAAATTCTCCACCATGATTACTTCTAATGCAAGTAATGAAATAGCCTTTTTCATTTTGAACCTTTTTACAAAAAACTTTAAATGCATCATCCTTATTAGTTAAGAATAATACCCATGTATATCTAAAATAATCATCTACAATTACAAATGCATAATATTTTTCATTTAAACTAGCATGTCTAGAAGGTCCAAACAAATCCAAGTAAAAAGTTGAAGCGCAGTTTTGAAGTAGAAATATAATTTTTGTTTTTGAAAGAAGTTTTGATTTGTTTTCCAAATTGACATGCTTCACAAATTTTATCTTTTTCAAAACCAATCTTGGAAGACCTTTAACTAAATCATTTTTGAAATCTTTGAAATTAAATCCATGCTTGCATGTCTAGTCTTCTATGCTATAACCAACTATCATCATGTAATGCGGAAAATCATTTATCAAGAGTAGATGCACAATCTATATCAATAGTATAAACGTTAACACACCTTTTTTCAACAAAGAAAGTTTTACCATCACATGCATTTTCAATAATATAATTTGTTTTATAAAAAATAACTCTATATCCTTTGTCACATAATTGACTAATACTAAGTAAGTTGTGTTTTAGATTTTCAACTAAGCATATATTTTCAATAAGAGTTGAGGAAACTTTCCGGCATTACAATACCAATAATTTTTCCTTTTGAATTATCTCCAAATGATACATCCCCACCATTTTCAATCTTGGTAAAACTTGAGAACCATGAATAATCACCGGTCATATGTCTTGAACATCCATTTGTCAAATACCATTTATTTCTCTTTTCCTTCTTCTTTGATTCCTACGAGAAAAGATTTCAAGTTTTAGGTACCCAAAACGTTTTGGGTCCTTGAGTGTTAGTAATGGTTCCTTTTGGAACCCAAACACATTTAACTCCATAATATGCATTTTTCTTAATAGGACATCTATAATTCATGTGACCATTTCCATTGCAATAATGACAAATAATTTTATGATTATTAGTGGAGTAGCTTTAACAAAGTAGCTTTTGTAATATTTTTGTTTCAAGTTAGACTTATACGAATTCTTCCTTTATCAAACACACATTTTTGTGCACCAAGTAATTTTTCTAATTTAACTCCCTCTTGTATCCCTTGTACTTCATTGTTCCAGTTACTAACTCGATTCATCAAAGAGAGAGAGGGGAAAAAAAAAGATGGACATTTGCTTGTTGCTGTTCTCTATGCCACTCTAACTTCTTTTTTTGCGCTGCTTAGCTGATGAATTTTGATTTTAATTATGATGCGTTTGGAGTATTTCTATTGCATGAAGAAGGCAACTATTTTGCAGAACCCCTTGATCTGTCTGGTGCATTAGCTGCACCACGAAACCAACACTAGTTTTTGTCCGTAACAAATGTTTTGTTATTGGTCACTACATTATTATCATTACATGTAATAAATTTCCGTAACATACATTGTGTGGAAACATAAGAGTGTGTGTATATATAAAAAAAAAAAAGATTGTTACCAATAATAAAAAATACGGCGGATGCAAGGTGCAGCCAGCCGATGCACCGTAGTCCTACCCTTGATAAAGATGCAAGATCTGTTGGCTTGTATCCTTGTCGTTAAAATAATCAATATACCTAGTTTAAATTACAGATGAAATTAATGTAACCAATAGGTTTTAAAATAAGTTGTGTTAAAAAATTAATAGCTAGTTTACTTTGTTATTCATATTTGTCTTACAACATGTGCCTATGTGTTAATTATGATTACCAATTAGAACAACACTTAACTTAGGAAGCCTAACAACAAAAATATAAGTACTTTCAATATGAATTCCTTATGACTAAGAAGGGGAAAAAAAAATTCACACACTAAAGTTTTAAGTCTCATAAAGTACTGGAGCTATCTACGGATTTAACCTAATCTACCAACTTCAATATTATAGGTGAAACCCACACTCCAATTGAAGTGTGAATCACGCTAATACAATTAAAATACAAAAAAAAAAAAAAAGCCAAAAAAGAAAAAACAAAATAATAAAATAATAAAACCCCTGAACTTCCTTAGAACCGAAACAATCTGCATTATCTTTAAGAATATTCATATTCCATAAGTTCCATAGGGCTTTATTAAGATACACTCATTGCAAATGATGGGATAGCTTAAACCACCACTTTCACAAGTTCGATCCCTGTACAAGAGAAAATTGATTTTGCCATTTGTTTTATCTCATTGGCGATTCTAATTAAGCTTCAATTCATTGAAAAATGCCCTTTTTGTTTCTCTTCTCCTGATCATTTTGAATGTGATCCCAAATAATTCTTATGCAACGAAACCACACTCAGATCAAAGATTCCCGCAGATGTCTATTGACAACATTACAAAGACTTATTGTTCAAAATTTATGTGACCATTATAGGATTTAAAGAGAAAAAAATCTTAGAAATTTGTATGGAATGAAAATTTTCAAATACAAAAAAAAACTGCGGATGTCCTTGCCGCACATGACAGGAACAGGTCCTCAGGCTGCTTTATTTTTCCTTCCCCCCCAGCAATAAGCTCAGTGAGTAAGTGTTGCCTTTCTGTGCAGCAACTTCTACTCGCTTTCCCCCAATCTGTAAATTGATTTTCAGAACATTTCATATAAAGTTAAGTCAATATATGGCGCATAATTGAGATATCTCAATTCATAATTGAGTTTTAGAATTGAGATATCTTGCATGTAAAATGCTTCCATTGGTGCTGGAAAAATAGAATGTAAAATAGTTTACAGGATGCATTAAGGACAAAGAAAGTACCTTGTCCATGAGCCAGTATCCAATGGTCGGCATGTATTGCACCAGATACATTACAGCAAGCACAGGCTGCGGGACAAACCAAATATGACAAAAATTTTGTACATGAATATGCTTGTCAGTCACACAGGGAAATGGGAAATACACCAACACGCAAAACTTCATCACAGTAATAACAAAGATGTGTAGCAGTGAAAAGAACCCTCGTACTTCTCAAAATAAAATTCAAAAGGTAAGGGGAGTAATCACAAACTTCAATTTTATTATTAATTTCAATCAATAGAGGATATGAAATGCTCATACTACTTATTCTCAGCAAAATGAATTGTAAACCAAGTTAAACTGGACATTCAAGGCCACTCTAGTCTAGGAAGCTACAAAGACAAACTGAGATTTCCGAGTTCCACAACCTAAAATATTTTTTAAGTCTGGCAACAAATCATCTATTGTCCAATTATCACCGGAGATAATTTTATCAATAATTGGAGCCCATAGGAACAGATGCATCTTGCTCTATCAAATAATGAGAAAAAACATTAGACTTCATACTCAAAGATTACATTGAGGCAATTGTCGCTACAACCTCATTCAGGAAAGAATTGCTGAAAGGTTTTATTAATTTTCGTTTTTAATTTCTCAGAACAAACAATCATGTTTATGTCGTCATCATCTAGGCCTTATGTCAATCTGTCTCGGTGCAAAAAGACCAAGCAGTTACGTGAGGCTGATCAGTCTAAAATGATGGGGACAATAAGAAAAAGGAAAACAAATAGAAGGTTTTCTAATATAAATGGATATACCTGGTTTGATATCCAAACTTCCTTTAGACCATGAGTGGCGGCAATGATTGTGAGCTCTGCACATCTTTCTGATGACACATACTTCTGTTAAAAAGGTAGCAATTCATTAGAAAGAAAAATGCTTGACTGCAACATGTTCAGCAGATGCCACACTCTCCTCTAAAAGCACCGTAATAAGAAAACTAGGCAGTGTAAAGATAATGAATCACTGAAAGTACACAAAGACAAGAAGATGTGGCATCAAATGAAACGGCTTCTTTAAACTTTTTCACATTCTTCATGGTTAGACAACTGTAGACTCTTAGATAGTCATCTGGTTCATACAAAGGATTCACAATATTCATCCTCCTATGAGTCCTATGAGTCGAGTCTTAGTACAATAATAATCAAATGATTTAAGTCATTTAAATGGTTCTGCTGTTAATGTGTACTGTGTGCGTCAAGAGCAAACAACACTTCTATGAATAAAAAGGTCACTGTTATCGGTCAGTCATAGGATTAATAACATAATTTTCATGAACTCACCTGAGAAGAAACATTTCCTGAGGCTGTTGCTGCAGAAGCATTTGACGTTCGTATTGGCCCTGGACAAACAACTGTCACCTTAATCCCCTTTTGACAGAGCTGTGACGGAACAATATTGAACCATAAGAAAAAGGAAAATAAACATAGTAAAAGGAAAACTCAAGTGGGTATTTAAACTTGTCATAATAGCAGATGGTCAGAAAAGCAGACAAAATTGAAACTATCAGAAACTCACTGCATGGTATAAAATGCATGATGTTTGGAGAGGAGTGTTGATCATGGAATTTAGAATTAGCATTCCTACTCTTTTATTTATTTTTTTATTTTCTCTTCTAAGCATGTAATTTATTCCATTCTTAATCGTTGTCTTTTTGTCTGTTATTATAATACATCAAAAAGGAAGCTATTTACTGTGATGTACTTGGATTATGGCCTAAAACCTCTGTATTACCCAGTACCTAGCAAGAACCTCCAACATAGACACGTAAAACATCACAATTAATCTAATTCAACAATACATGGATTTACAGATATAAGCTGCCTTAAATGTTCTCCTTGGCAATTAAAGGCAGAATATGGTTCCTTAAAAGAAAGGGGAAGAAGGAGATGGAGCTCCAATTTAACACTAATAACTGCATCTAAATTAGAGAGGAACAGCATTATTTATATCAAGAATTCATCAATGATCTCTAGTCTAACCCACCAGAAAAAAACAAATGGACCTAAACATAAAGCAATAAGATAGCTCAACTTAGGAAAAACAAAACTGAACAAAAAGATAATAAATCCTCAATTTTTAACCTAAATAATATTTCTGAGTTCTCAACCCACATTAGTTTCTTTTTTTTTTTTTCCAATTATCAGCAAGTACTGCAACATATTGTAGTTATAGATTGAAAAATGAAACTTCACATTCTTTCTCCCTTAAGGCAAAGTCATATTTATACCTCAGAACGCAATGTGTGAAAGTACCCATTCAAAGCATATTTAGAAGCAGAGTATACAGCCTGACCAGGTGCAGGTGTCTTCCCTGCAGCACTGCTCATCTGCATAAGACATGTAATCAAACAAAAAACATGTCATGTAGAGACCTATAAAAAATATAAGAAAGACAAGTAAAAGAAACATTATCCATTCAGCTCTCTAAAATCAGAACATATTACTGTCAATTAGCACCATGTGACAATCAACTGCAAGCAACTGATGGACAAGTTGCATATCGCAAACATCTAGACTTCAATGACTAATCCCAGATGCATAACTTGATCACGTGCTAATGTATAAAAGTCACTTAAGCTTTCAGAGCAAAATGATCATACAATTTGAGACTTTCACTGTGTCAAAGTCCATAAACAAGTTACTTCAGTTAATTAACATGTGTAACTGCATAAACTGATAGTTTGCAGGCCCTACAAAACTAGTGAATATCAAGACAAATATATGTTCGAATTTGTTATTTCCCAGGAGAAGAAAACCTTGTGTGTTAATGTTAGCAAAAGTAATAATCACATATATATATCGCACCACAACAAAATGACCCTTTCCCGCCTCAGCATGAAGGGTGCCAATAGCCGTGTAAGAGATATTGTCCCCAGAACATTGACATCAATTGTAGCCTACTCGAACAGAAGGATAACATGATTACTTGTGCAAGGAAAGCTCAAAAGCAAAGCATTAAACATCATAGAAAATTGTACTTTTGTCCACGTGTCCTAATAGTTCAAGTCAACTTGTGGATTGAAATCGGCTACAAATGATTTATATAACTTGCATTCGCAAAGAGATTATCACAGAACAGAAACACATTCATCCATAGGTACCTTGAGGCTCTCCTCCGATACTTCCAAAGCTGTTGATTTCTGCCAGGAAAATAAAAGAAGATCCATATCAATTGTGAATTCAAGGTTTGTTGCTTAATGCTGCAAAATAAAACAATGTCATGATCTGTTGAAGAATTAAAACCCATCCATATGCTCCATCATAGAAGATACCAAGATTCTCAAAAAACCAGCATGTTGCTCATTTAACCATTTATTCACAGATTAAAGATAAGTCCTTTCTTCCCTACTCCTGCATTTTAACACCACTACATCTTAGTACAAGCTGTCCTTTTTTCTTTGATCATCTCCTATCAATCACTTACAGGGCGCTCATAAGCTGCATTGTGGATCATATAATCAACACCGGCACCTGGGAAAAAGGACTCTGCTTTTCTACAGCCACCCTAAGTGAATCCTCACCAGATGCCAAATCCACAGGTAAAATCTTCACTTCATCAGGTGCGTGCTTACCTGCCGTCATGCCAAACATCCCGAAGAGTGAGAACAAAAGGTGAGAAGAAAAGAGACATCACTTAAAGTATTCAACAGGATTAGATTCAGCTTCTCGAAAAGGGACATACCTACCAGCTGCTCCCTAACTCGCTCCAATTCAGCTGCATTTCGTGCAGAAAGAATGAGTTTTGCACCTAATCTTGCCAATTGTATAGCAAGAACCTCACCTAAGATCCACCACAAAAGGAAATCAGATTATTTACAAGAATCTAAAATAAAAACCAACAAGTGGTGATTGATCACAGCCTTGCAAACTTTCAACTCAGATACACACCAACTACAGATGTAACACACCTAAACCATTACATACAATTTATTTTCCATTTTTTTCTGAGAATAGGAAAATCCATGTGAAATGATACAGGTATCCACAAAACAAGATATTAAGTAAAGAAATATATATAAAAAATAATACAAGACATTTCATTTTTAATGAGAACAAAAACAGACAAAAACGCATGGAATTTTGAGGAACAGATGTCCGCTGATTGTAAAAATTCCATGAGTCCAACTATTAGTATGCCAAGTGTTTATTGAATCACATGTCAATGCTATCAATCTACTGAGAAGATTCTGCTCAGTTTTTAAGTGATTGAATGTTGTCTGCTAGACTGATTTCAACTAAGGAACAGAATATAGAAAGGTACTACCCATTTGACTATTAAAATAATGAATTCCAGTGAGAGAGAGAGAGAGAGAGAGAGGAGGACAAAATAACCACAATTACTAAGTAAACAATTGTATTAGGGCAAGTTAGATAGATGACAATCAGTTTCTTGTACCTCAGAAGGCAGCAACAGGATTCCAATTTCACCATACAATTCATCGTTATCATCTCAGAATGCTAGGTAAAGACAAATTTCTTAACCGGTTCACAAAAATGACTGTGATATTTACAATGTAATTATTCTTATCTGAACAATATCATCATCATCATCATCATCATCGCTATTGTTAAAAGAAAAACAATATGTAGAAACAAAGCTACATTTGAAATATATTTGTAAAATAGCATTAATAAAAAAACTCAAGATACAAATATCAACTAATTTAACAAAAGAACAAACCTGAAACCTGAAAACTGAATTTAAATTAAAGAAAAATTCAATGGAAATAAACAAAGATACAAGCTAAAACAAATTCATCAATTTCCTATAAGCATTTATTATTATTATTTTTAAATGTAGAAAATGTAAAGAACAAAGAAACAGAAAATCTCATACCGATTCCTGCGGCTAGCCCCAGTAATCAAACTACCTAGCAAATCAAAAAACATAGTTGATACCGAGATAAAAACATACATTCAAACATCAGAAAGTTTAATGAAAATTGAGTTACAAACTAAAAATTGAAAACATATTGAAATTATTATTTTCTTTTATAAAAAGATTATTGTATTGTAAATGAATCAAAACATCAAAACATGGGGTTGGAGTTAAACCTTATCTTCTATTTCTTCTTTCTTTACATGCTTCTTTGACATTAACGTGAAGTCACCTGCAACAAAAAATACAACAGTGAGCTTAAATTTATTTGAAATTAACAAATGAACACAGAACTAGATGACTGCGTGTGTATTTGTGGAAGTGGGTTTTCGAGGTTACCTTCAGCAGTGACGAATTTGAAGAGGATAAATAAGGAAGAAGGAGAAGTAGAGAAATGAAGAGCAAAGTTTGCATTTTCTTAACGAGATTTCAGTTGGGTCGTTAGATACAGTGAGTGTGAAAGAAAAAAAAAAGCAGGACACTTATAGCGTTGCAGTTGCTGAGTTGCTACACAATTTTTTTCTTTTTTGGGATTTTAACACTCATCCCCTCTCTATTTTATTTTATTTTTCTAATTAAAATTTAAATGTGAAAGCATACCCAAAAAAATTCTCGATAAACTAATAGTGGGATCATTAAAAAAATTATTAATTTAGCAAATTTTAATTAATCAATAAATTAATAAATATGATTATGTTTATGATATTCATTTAACTTTATTTGATATTTATTATGATGTAGGGATTCAAATCTTGTATAAAAGGTATACTGATATCGAATACTAATTGGACTTTTGCATCATAATTAGTTAGAGATGCGTCCCAGAAATCTAAATCGATTTTTTGAAGAAGTAAGCAAATTAAGAACACGTCATATATTTAACTTCAAATTATGTAATTTTACAATTATATAGTAACTGGATCATATAGCAAATTATGAATTTTTATATTTATTATATTATGAGTTTATCTAATTATTAATCTACAACATTGGATTAAGTCATGACTAGTAAAATTATTATTTAATTAAGGTTATTAATTTATCGAGTATTAATTTATGAAACTTTTACTGTATATTTGATAGAAATATGTTAGAGGACATTTGTCGATTTGGCAAACCAAAATCATTTGTAAAACAATACCGAAGCTGGTTAAATACCAAACACTCACTGTCAAATACCGTAAATTAATGGGCAGTTATTTGTGAAAATGAAGGTGTAGAATGAGTCCTATGTTTAAAAATATCGAAAAGCATATTGGACATTATGTTTTTAAAATTCTTCTCTAATGCATGCATTTTCATTTTCTAAAATACAAATTTAGGATTAGACTACATCATTGTAAAAGATTTTACAATGTTATAAATCCAATTTTTTAACAATTTACAATATTGTAAAAGCATTTTACACTATTATAAAACAACAAATCCACATTTTAAAATAAGAGGTGCCGCATTTAAAATGATTATTTTCTTAAATATGATTTCATAAAATATTTTAAGTGTGACGTTTTGCTCAAAAACAGAAGAAAGCAAATCATTTATCCAAAAACCAAGCGATGTTGATAATTGTGAAATTATATAAGGAATAGCTAACTCTTTTTTGGTGATTAAGACTATAAGAAAAATAATATCATACAACAAAAATTTTAGTTACTAAACACAAAAGTTAGTATATTTCTTTGACACAAAATAAATTGTCACATGTTAGTTTGCCGAAGGTGCATCATATTAAGTTCTAATCACTAAAATTGTTTTATCATGTAAAACAATAAATTTTTGTGATGAAACTATTTGTTAAGTTAACTTAAATTGAACACATCATAAATGGTATGAACAGTTAATTTGAAGTGGTCAAAGTGCAATTAACAATACTATATTTTCGTCACTCAGAGGTGATTTCAAAATTTACAAATTATCATAATCATTTGTCCCTTTTATTGTTTACCATAACCCCTTTTAAATTTAAAAATAACTAAAATATCAAGTATTTATTTTACACTTCCAACCCACAAGGAAACATTGGTTATTCTAAAACCCCTTGGGCCTTAACTCTTCTCACAAAA
>JASUUG010001232.1:0-53899 GCA_030449905.1 Luvunga scandens
GGGTATAATGTGTTGTGTTGTGAGTTATGTGAAGCTCATTATCTAGTAATTGTGTATAGATTGGAAAACCTAATAAGGTAAATAGAGTATCAAGTTTTATGATTACAGCGGGGATAGCTTAAAGATGAAGGATGATGGGCAAAAATTTTGTCCCAATATTTAAGGCTTTGATTAAGTTTTAGGAGGAGGAGAATGTTGTGCGAGTCATGATAAAAGAAAAAGTAGAAAACATCTGAGTTTGGGGAAAATTTTTTGTTGAATTGTGCTTACATTATGAAATAATTTCTGCTCAATGACTTAAGTTCTTTGAATAACTAGGGTTGGATATACATCCCGCATGTAAACTTAAGTCAAGGCAACAAAAGCTATAAGCGTAGTTGTAGCGTCAACTGAAAAAAAAAACATTCTGTCTAAGATATTAAGTAACTAGGTCTATTCAGGAGACGTCACACACTTAAGTTAAAAGTGTTTATAGATAAGACCATATTTGTAAGCATTGTTACAAACTCTTATCTTGCACTGGTTGAGTAATTGGGTGTCATCGTAAGTGATAGACATTCACATGAAAAATCAATGATACATTAAAGAGAATTTCATTGATTGATAAAAATATATATATATATTTTCTTTATAGCATTGTGGAAATTGTTTGTGATCTACGCCCAGGTATCTTAATGTACTTATGTTTTACCTCGAGATTATGTGTAATGTATGTACAACTGCTGCGGTGCACTTTGGATTTGGAAAGTGGCACACCTTTACTTTGAATAAAAGACACCTAAATCTAGAACTGAACAGATATGACAATTTTGCATGGTTAAGAGTGTGATCCAGGGTTGAAGAATCCTTGCAAATTTAATGACAAAGCTAAGTTATGTATTTACGTGATTGTGTAATTGAAGTGTTAGTGTTATTGTCATTGCTTGAGAACAAGCAATGGTTTGAGTTTGGGAGTGTGATAATGTTGTGCAAATTTTATTGAACTTAGAGTGCGAATACATTGTAAAATAGATCAATGGTGGCAGTGTCGATCCCTTTTGAGGAGGTGGATTTTAGTTGCTTGTAGAATTAATTTTTTAGTGGATGATTGGATTTATAATGAAAATGATGTAGGCAATATTTCGATTAACGATGTAGGAATAAACTATTAAAATGAAATGCTTGGATCGGATGGGATTTTCATACGTACTGTATCGAACAACATTCATTATTAGTACGATTAAATCATGAAGGGAACTTCCACTGTCATGAACCACGCTCTGGCCAATAGATATGGTGCTAAGGGCTTCCCGTGCGAATAGTAATAACCTTGCAGGGGAGGTGGTTATTCGGTAGATATCCAGGACAAGATTATTCTTATCTGTCTGAAAGGTCAAAACAACCCACGTAAATTAAAAGGGAAGGAAAAGTAAATTTGCAAATTAAGCCCGTGGAGCATGTTGAGACTTCACCTTGACCCCAGGCTTGAAAAGAAATTAGCCACTTTCGTAATTTAACTAGGGGTAAAATGGGAATTTTATTAAAATACGTAGAAAATACAAGATGGAGATGGAATTAGAAAAAGGAGTCCAAAAAAATGGATTGGGGTGTTAAATTAGGGGAGCCTCGCTTTTTATAGATCTATTGGTAAATCATGGCCGTCCGGATTAAATCAATTTGGGCCTTTCGAGGATTGCATAGCGTGGCGAAGATTCTGTGGATAGAACCGTCGCCGGGGATGTTTTGCTGTGTATATGCGTATCGTACACCGCATTTTTTCGTCCCGTAACGTTACGCCCGTCAGGTCAACATTTTTGGTCGATAAGCTCGTGACGCGTCGTGATCAGCGCCCGTCATCGATCAATACCCCGTAAGCGGTCAATACCCGTCATTCGTCCGATCAAATGCGCCGTCGCGTCATCGTATAGTGCCACGTCATAAATCTGATCTGCGTCGGCCTCTGATGCTTGGTGAGCGAGTGTCGTGTCGATCACAGTATATATCAGCCGTCTAGTATGTGTGAACAATATGTGAGCAATTACCGTTTTTCTTTTTTATCTGCTCTCACAGGTTTTTTGTCAAGTTCAAAGTGTTGTCCGTTTTTCATCGATCTTTCGTTTATTGTGAAATGACCATGATATCCCTAAAATACATAAAATACTTAATTAAAATAAAACATACGTAATTAAATTATAAGGGACTTAAAGACATAAAAATAGGGATGTTAGTGAGACTTGAAGTGTAAAATGATGATTTTATCATTTATAAATACAAACTTTCTAGTACTTGCTTTTACGGCCAACCCGACATTTGCTAGTCCTAGCAAATTAAGCGAAAACAAAGTCAATATTTTTTTTTTTTTTTATTTTGTGGTATTTATTCAATCGGACTAATGATAACGATCGAATAAAAGTATAAGTATTATCTACGATCTAAAGAAATATTATTCAGCTATCGACTCTCACAATGAATCGGTTTAGAAAACTTTGTCACAACTTTGTAATCGAGTCACTTTGAGAATGACATATCAACTGAGAAATCTCATGGTGGTAATGATACTCTTTACAAAGAAATTAAACGAAAAAATAATCACTCCGTGAATGGTAGCTTGAGTGAAAATAATAAAGAAATAATATCACACACTCTCATGAGGTGACAAAAAATATGCCTCGACTTAGAAATAATGCGATTTTAATGCTAAATCAAACCAATACATTCATCGTCCTTTTTTTTTTTTTTTCTTTAGTATGCATTGCCACGTCTTTTCACCCGTATAACTAGTTTTACATTTAGGATTTATAGTTAAAATCGAAGGACTTTTATTAGGGACAATTAACGTGGCTAGGGACATGGCTAACAAAGAAAGGATAATAGGAAAAACAAAATATATGTTTGAAAAATAGAGAAGCTTTTGGAGATTGTAAAAGGTGCTTTTCACTTGAATTATTTTTTTAAACATTTTTTTAATGTTTCAAAATTATCTCTATTTTTTTTAAACATAAATGGGTGGTGGGAAATACAAATATAAGGTGATCTTCATGCGTTGTGGTGGAATGAATAATAGGTTCTTTGAAGAAAAGTCTTTATTTTTTATTTTATTATTATTTTTTAAGGCTCAAGGGATTAACTATGGATCGTAATAGGGTTGGTAGAAAACAATACGGACAAAGATGGCACTGTAAATCTTTTAGGGTTAAATAATGCTTTCGTATCTCTTAGTTAGATGGACGCTTGGATGTGGCAACACACACTTTATTTTTATTTTATTTTATTTTATTTTATTTTATTATTTTTTTTAAATTTGGAATAATGTATAAAGCGATAAGCTCTTAAATTTGAATGAAGAATGGGCAAAAAGGGGGTTCTTCTCGAGAAAAATAACGAGGCTCAACTCAACTTGGAAATTATTATGACATGTGCATTCTTTTCTTTTGACAACTTATATTTGTCTCGACATCAACATGTAGAGTAACAAATATGGTGTAACATAACTAAAGACCAAAGATAAATCAAATCTAAAAATTTGAAAGTTATCATGTCATCTAATTATGAAAGATTTTTTGAAAATGCCTTTTTTTTTTTAATAAGAAGATCGTTTTCTAAGTCAATCACTCGTATTCGACCATCTTGGCTCAAAAATTTAACCACGATTAGTTTAAAACAAAAATTAGTAAAAACTACACAAAAATTGAGATATTAAGCGATTGTATTATTCCTCCCACGACACTGAGCGGAACATTGTCGCCGATGTTGAAGAAAATAAGGTTTGAAAACATCACGAATCTTGTATCAAGAAAATATTCAAGCGGAGAGTTAAATCTAATTTGCACTTCTTATTGCATTTCTTTGTTACAATCATTAGTTGGTCATTCGCAGTGCTTGGGATCGGCTCAGTACATAAACATATGCTTGATCAAGTAACATTATTGCATGATATGAGCACGAATAAATATTTTTATTTGTGAAAGGGATGAAATGGTTTTTATTGCATGGTTAAGAAATGCGATGACCATCGTAAAAGTTATTGACATTTAACAAATAGATGGGTTTCGGTGAATGTTCGGATGTTGAGATGCTAATGTGATTAGTGCCTCTAGAGTTGCAAGATCTCGGACGGTTTGAAGCATTGGGATGATACTGCCTAAGGCTTGGCTCCTCTGAGATAAGCGACTTGAGACTAGTTTTGAGGCTTCAGGAGTCCCTCAGCTCTATAAATGGATCAATTTCTTCTGTATGATCGTTGACGAATCGATGGTACGCCTCAGCGAACTCTTTATGTTTGCCATAGTTAAATCCGGAGAGCACACAAATGTTCTTGAATTGTTTATTGGGAGTAGCTGCCATTGGGATGCTTACAAAAATAATTTCCGAGGTCTAAAAGAAAATAATCATATATCGAGGATCTTGGTGTGATGATTTACGTTTGTATAGGAGGTAGCATGTCATGTCGATTAAGCGTAAAGCACATGGCTCGAAGTAAAAAGGAAATAGTAAAAGAAAAGCACTCGATTATTAAAGACAATAATGCAATTAATAAAACAACGGTGAAATAAAAGCTGTGATAAAATAAAACAACGAGTAAAATGATATTCCTGGGTAGTTGTGATTGTAGCTCGCGTCTTCCTGCGGTTTCGTCGAAAGCGGCTTGCAGCCCTATACATGGGTCGAGGATAGGCTTAAATCGAGTTTTTCTTAAAAAGCGGCAAGCGAGGTGTTTATAGTCGATTCCAGACTATATCGTACCTGTTCTGAAATAATGGCCTTAAGCTGGAGAATTGCTCTTTTTATGCGTATCCCTTTGGAATGCGTTTGAGAGACAAAAGGACATCATCGATGACTCTTTATTCAAGCCATCCAATGAATTGAATCTTATCTTCGCATTGCTCGGACATCGTTCTGAAAGAACAAGGATTTTATCGCATTTCATCCTGGCACACTTATGACAATCAACGTGAGTTTTTTTATTCATTTTCTCGGTAATTTCCTTTACCTGACCAGGCATGTATCACGATAAATTTAGAAAGGTAACTGGCGTGGACAATCGTACTTTGAAAACCCGATTAACGGATGTCGGTGGGGATGTTATTTCTCATAAGCGATCGCGTACGTTCGCAAAACTTTATAGATCGTAAGGAGGGCATTGTGAGGAAGTGAAGGAAATCGCTTGTGAAGTTTTGCTAGAATAAATGTTCTGTCATTACGCCTTACCGAGAATATCGGTTATTATGGGAAAGAAGTAAGGCTTTGATTATCACGGTACACCGTTATAGCCAACATACGGGAAAATAAGTAAGCAGCTTAAATAAAGAAAATCAAATCTGTAAAATCGAATCTGAGCGTGAAAGTGAACAAAATAAGAAAACACAAATTAAAAAGAAAATGAACTTACGTTCGTAAATTACTTTGTGAGTTAACTTTCAGCTCTGGTGGAAGTTATATATCCAATCTTTCACGAGTTGTCTTTACAGATCTTTGACCTGGGATACGACTGCGGAGGTTGTAACCGAAATACGATGTGTTTTGTAAAAATCGTATCGACTTCTCGGATGAGATCGTATACGTTGAAGTTATGCGAGATGTTTTTGAGGATCTGTCTAATTGAGGCATACGTAATTAGAAGTGATAAAAGAAAATTGAATGATTAAATAAACATCTTTTAAAGAAAATTTAAATCAGAAAGAAGAAATAAATAAGAAAAGTCTCGATTCAAGTTTGACGGGTCACTCAATCGATTTGATTGTCATTTTCATGTGGTTGGTATTTGTTAGTCTTAGAAAGTGTGTATTTATAATAGAAAATCATCATTTTACACTCACAAGTCTCATTGTAACCACTATTGTTATGTCTTTAATCCGCTTGTAATTTAATTATGTATGTTTTTATTTTAATTAAGTATTTTATGTATTTTTAGGGGATATCATGGTCATTTTAACGTAAGCGAGAGATCAGATGGAAAAAGCGGACATGACTTTTGAACTTCGGGGCCGGTCGAAAACCAGGAGGAGGCGTAAAAGAAAAATGATGCTTTGTTCACGTATCGGTCTGACCCCCAGCAGCATCTGATGCGGTTGATATCTCTGATGCATACGACCATTCGCGGCTTATTTCACTGAACGGCATGCGATGGCGTAAGCGTATGCGATGGCGTGGCACTACTCACGATGGCGTGGCGGCATTTGATTGGGCCGAATGATGTGGCGTTTGACGAAACATGGCGTTGTGGATGATGTGGCGTTGGTGATGGCGTGTCATGATCTATTGGACCAAAAATGTTGACGGTGGCGTGGCAGAATATTAGTGGATCCGAAAAAACGTGTATACGGTACATGCATATACACGAGAATAACAGCGATGATGTGTTCATCCGATAGGAGCTTGGCGTAAGCGTAATCACAGCGTCAGGTGTTTTTGATCAGGTGTGCGCGGTGCTTTCGGTTTATCTCTATAAAAGGGGCTCCCACAATTTGACACCCGAATCCATTTTGGACTCATTTCTGTAATTCCATCTCCATCTTGTATTTTCTACGTATTTTAATAAAATTCCCATTTTACCCTGGTTGAATATGAGTGGCTAATTTCCTTTCTGACTTGGGTTGAAGGTGAAGTCTCAACATCTCCGTGGGCTTAATTTGGTAAATTTACTTTTTTTCCCTTTAATTTATGTGGTTGTTTTGACTTTTCGTGAGGCAGGATAGTAATAATCTTATGCGGATATCGGTGGAATAACGCCTCACGCAAGCAAGGTTATTCTTGTTGTACGAAGAAGCCACCGTATCTATTAAAAGTGTGGTTCGTGATGAGTGGAAGTTCCCCGCTTCATGATTTAATTGGTGTAATAATGAATATTAAGCAGGTAATTACGTGTTAGGGAGACAGAATCAGGAGATCGGCATTTCATTTTAATAGTTTATTCTAACCACTTTAATTTAAATTAATTGATAACTGTTTATCGTCGTTTTATTATGAATCAGCCCAATAAACTCGAGAAAATTAATTCTACACGTAATTAAAATCACCTTCGTGGGATGGAAACTAACAAGTCGCGTGTCGATACAAATGAGATTAGGTATAACTGCGAGTTGATAAAATTTACTATGATGTAAAGATATGACTTTGGTCTTTGGCCGATGCGCTTAAAAAGTTACATCGTTCTTTTGGATCTTAATTTCAATTGCTCGTGCCGGAAAAGCGTATGAACTATAAAGGGACGGTGTCAGGCGTAACTTACATAGAAATAGATCTGGCGAGAATTGAATAAAGCTAACTACTGGCGCGGTGTGAAAGATTTTCATAATGTGCTTTGTCATGAAAGACTTTCAGTTAGCTATTTGTAAATTTTGGCATTTTAAATTTATGCATACATTCGTGCAATTTCTTGATTCTAACAGAAATTTGTAATCTTAACTACGAGCTAGCTTCTTTGCATCTCAAATTGAATTTCTTAATGGCCGGTATCTACCACGATCTTTCAGTTCCCATGGCAGTGTAAGCTTTTCCATATCTTATGTGATACATAGGGTGACATCCGGGGTCTTAGCGATTCATATACATAATACATCGTCCGTCTTAATGACCAATCTCTTATGCGGTCTTTTTTTCTAATATGTCTTTATCTACCGATTGGAGATCTCGGCTTGGCAGCATTTTGGTTTGCGGATGATATGGGGTCGTCACTTTGTGAGTAATGGAATACTTTGTCAAGAGCTTTGAATGATTTTGTAGTGGGCTCGCAATGTTGATTATTCTTCTAGGGGAATCGAAGCGTGAAACGATGTATTTGCTTTTCAAAAATACGATCAGCGTGATCGTTGGTTTCGGAGCTAACTACGTTTCGATCGTAGTCAGCAATGACAATATGTATTGATGGCGAAAAAGAAGGAGGAAAGGGTCGGCAAGTCGATGCCAATCGCCAAAAATCTCAACCACTTAAAATTGGGTTTAGTGGCATCTCGTATTCCCGTACTAATGTAAGATTCGTTGACACCTATCACGTAAAGAACAAAAAATGTAAGCATCTCAAAATATAGTTGGCCAATAGAAACCACGTTGTAATATTTTAGTAAAAGTTTTTTTAAGCATTGAGAGTAAATGGCCTGTGTGATGACATTCATGAGAATGAAATGATATTTTGAAATTCATTTTAGGACCACGTCGTCGATAATTTGATGCGATCTTGAGCGGATATGGAGTGCGTCGAAAGAAATTCTTTATTTAACAAAAAAATTTGGCCTTGTCGCCCTTGGAGTTGATACTTTCCAGGAAGTTTACATATGAATGAGATAGTTAACTATATCAGCATACCCATTGTAAGACTTGCGTTTCATTAGTTGTTAATGCAGAAATGATTCGTTTTAATGGAAATGGTTTGCAATTGTATAAAAATTTAGGCGAGAGGTAGTGCAACAACATTTTACGTGCCGTAACATCCTTGATTTCAAAGTCAAATTCTTGCAAAAGTAACATGACGAATTAGTATAGCTTTTTGTATCTTTCTTTGTGAGAAGATATTTGAAGCGTGATGCAGCAAAAACAATTATTTTACTGACTAATGAGATAAGATCGAAATTTTCTAATCAAACACCAACGCTAGCATTTCTTTTGAGTGGTTGAATAGTTTCTTGTGCATCATTTAATGTACATCTGCATAGTAAATGACATGGGAATTGATCAACTCTTTGTCTCATCTAACTTTCTGCGTAATCGGATGCATCCTTTTGGCGTAAGCTCGAATGGTAAGTTCGGTTTGAAATTTGAATGATGGGTGATGATGTTAACAAGCTGCTTTAGTTTCTGGAAATACCCGCAGATAGGAATCATTAAAGACAAAGGTAAATCCTTGTAAGTAAATTGCGTAAAGGTACAGAAACTTTCTTCAAAATCTTTAATGAAACGTCGTAAAAACGCGTACCCCGAGGAAGATCTTACTTCTCTACATTATTTTAGGTGGGAAGATTGAAATAAGATCAAACGCCTATCGGCCTCAAATACTTCTCGAAAATGATGTGACCGAGGAAAACGATATCGCTTGTTTTCCGGCCAAAATGGCGTTCTCCCGATTTAGGACCGATTAACCCTGCATGCATCTGCGAACTAGTGTTAGATGGTGTAAACATTGATCAAATGAATCACCCAGCGAGAAAAATCATCGTAAAACTTAAGGAATCGTTCAATAATGTCAGAAAATATCTTGCGTAAATACGTTGAAATGTAGCGGTGCATTCGTAATCGAATGGCATTCTCTGCATATAAAAGTGCGAAATGGCAAGTGAAAATGGTTTTCTCTTGATCTTTTTTAGTGCTATGGGAATGATTATATCTGAGTAGCCATCTGAAAGCAATAAAATTCATGACTGTTTAATCATCAAGTATTTGATCGATAAATGGTAGAGGGAAAATGATCTTTCGTGTGTGAAAATTGACTTTCTATAATCAATGCATACGTATCTGTAGTTCTCAGTAGGTATTAATTCATTATCGGCATTGGTAACTCTTGTAACTCTGACTTTTTGGGAATGACTTTGCGGGGTTGACCCGTGAACTATAAGAGTTTTGGTGGTGATTACGAAACTTAATCTTGAGTTTCTTCTCGATGGTGCTAGTTGTTCCACATTTCTTGACTTCCATTTGTTAATGTCCATGGATGGTGTTGAATCAAGTAAGGCGTTAACCTCATCTATTGATCTGTCAATATCAAAATTCAAACCAATAAGTTAAACATGTTTGTAAAAATTCAAGATTTGAAAATTATCAATTAATTCATTAAATCCAACTATTTAGCTCCGTCGTCATATTGCCAAAGGACAAGCTGCATATTTCGATTCTGCATTGAATGTGAGCATCGGCGGTTGCCAAGAAAGGTCGTCTAGGATAATGGGGATCTCTTGCTTGAATCTGGACTAGTTGAGTGTCAATTACAATAAAATCAACAGGAAAATAAAACTTATCTACCTGTATAAGCACGTCCTCCACAATACCACGAGGTTTTTTCATGGACCGATCTGCAAGCTGTAACACCACTGGAGTTGGGTGTAATTCTCCCAGTCCAAGTTTCTCAAATACTGAGTAAGGCAACAGATTTACACTAGCTCCTAAGTCCAACAAAGCATTCTCAATTGTGTGGTTCCCTATACTACATGAGATAGTGGGGGAGCCTGGATCTTTGTATTTTAGAGGAAGTTTGTGTTGGAGTATAGAACTCACATTTTCTGTTAAAAATGCCTTCTTTTGAACATGAATGTTTCTCTTTTTAGTACAAAGGTCTTTAAGAAACTTGGCATAAGATGGCACTTGTTTTATAGCATCAAGCAAAGGGATGTTAACACTTACCTGTTTAAAGATTTCAAAAATCTCACTTGTAGATTTTCCTTTTTGCTTTAGCTAACCTCCGGGGAAATGGAGCTTTTGGAACGTATTCTCGTGGGTTGGTTTCTTCTTTCTCCTCGATGATGAGTCTTCTTCATTTGGGGTACAATTTGAGTTGTTTTTGGTACCGGCATCTCCACTTTGTTGTCGACTTCTTTTCCTTTTCGCAAGGTCATGACGGCTTTGACCTCTCCATGCTGCTGAGGTGAACTGGTACTTACTTCATGCACTCCTTTAGGATTAGGCACTGGTTGACTTGGGAATTTACCTTTCTCAACAGTCATTGCCAAGGTCTGAACTGACGAAGCAAGTTGTCCCACCATTTTCTCAAGGTTTGAAATTGATTGGGTTTGTGAGTTGAAACCCGCTCTCATCTCATTTCGTAGTTCATCAATGGTGCGGTTTTGTTGCTCGATTTTGGAGTAAGTAAGATTCTTGAAATTCTGGAATGCATCCTCCCATGGTCTAGGCTGAGAATAGTTTGGGTTCTGATTATATGGTCTAAATGGTGGCTGAGAGGCTTGAGGATTTTGAGGAATTGGTTGCATTGGTAGAGCTGGAGTCTTTGGTCCATTTATTTGGAATCCTTGAGACCATGAAAAATTGGGGTGGTCTCTCCATCCAGGATTATATGTGTTGGAGTAAGGGTTGTAGGTTGATGGCTTTCTCATTACACCTATGGCATTGGCTTGATCTGAGTATGAGTCCTGGTCATGTGGTTCCATTAATTTAGCAGCTGTTAACGATGCTATTTGACGGGAAAGACCTTCAACTATGTCTTTGACTTCTTTAATTTCTGAACTTGACTCGCCAATGTGAACCTCATTCACTCCCTTAACTCTTCTAGTACTCCTGAGCGAACGACTCCGTTGTTGGGAATTATCTGCTTGTCATTTGGAAGAAATCCCAAATCTCGATGCACTTTTGACATTAGCTCTCCTCCACTTGTTGCCATTAGCCATTCTTGCACATTCGGCAATAATCCCTCCAAAAAGTATTGGCATTGGTGCCATTTTTCGTACCCATGATGTGGACACTTTAGGAGTAGCCCATTGAATCGCTCCCATGCTTCGAAAAATTGCTCATCTTCTCTTTGGGTAAACTCTGAAATTTCCCTGCGAATAGCATTGGTTTTATGTACTGGGAAATATTTATTCAAAAATTTTGTTACCATTTGTTCCCATGATGTAATGCTATTAGCAGGCAATGTATTGAACCATGAACGAGCTCTATCCTTTAAAGAAAATGGAAATAATCTAAGTTTAACATCATCATCTGAAAAATTCTCATATTTAAAAGTTTGACAAATAGCATGGAAATCATTCAGATGATTATATGGATCTTCATTTTCTAGGCCATAGAATGTTGGGAGACAATTTAGCACACTAGGTTTTAATTCAAAACTCCTAGCAGCTACATTTGGATATCGTATGCATGATGTGCTCAAGTTAGCTAAAGGACTGAAGTAGTCCTTAAATGGCCTCTCTTGTGGTGCTGGTTGCAAATCCATTTCAAATTTATTTTTAATTTCAACGTGTTTGTGTGTGCGAAGTGTTTTTTTTTAATTCAAAGTTTATAGGCTCAAGATTTGGTAATTGTGACCTACGACCATGCATGCAAAGAAAAAAAAATGATAACAAAATTAATAAAGATAAATAAGAGGGAGAAATTACAATACTAACCTTATTACGCTGTTACAAATTTGCTATGAAAATAACTCAAGCGCTATATATAGAAAAGAAAATACGTGAAACAAATTAAAATAAATTAAGAGGCGGTTGAACCTGCCGATTTCACAAAATAAAAAAAAAATAACATGAAAATTAAATTACAGAAATTTAAAGAAGAGAAGAAAAGAAAAGAAAATAATACCTACTTCAGAATGTAAATTCACTTTTTTTTTTCTCTTTTTTTTTAATAATAATAAATAAAAAAATATTACAAGGAAACAAATAAAATAAATAAATAAAGAAGAAAAAAAATTCTACAAATTAAAATACTTACCTCCCCGGCAACGGCGCCAAAAACTTGTTGTGCAAATTTTATTGAACTCGCAAGTGCACGAATCTATTGTAGAATAGATTAATGGTGACGAGTGTCGATCCCACGAGGAGGTGGATTTTAATTATGTGTAGAATTAATTTTCTGAGTTGGTGGTTGGATTTATAATGACAATGAAGTAGGCAATATATTAATTTAAATTAAAGCTGTAGGAATAAACTATTTGGATGAAATGCTTGGATCTCTGGATCTGTCTCAACATGTACCATCGGCTTAATATTCATTATTAGTACCAATTAAATCATGAAGGGGGAACTTCCACTCATCATGAACCACAATTTAATAGATATGGTGCTAAGGGCTTCCCGTGCCAAATAGTAATACCCTTGCCTAGGGAGGCGGTTATTCCAGCCGATATCCAGACAAGATTATTACTATCTGTCTACGAAAAGTCAAAACAACCACATAAATTAAAGGGGAAGGAAAAGTAAATTTACCAAATTAAGCCCATGGAGCATGTTGAGACTTCACCTTCAACCCAAGCTTGAAAGGAAATTAGCCACTCATATTTGAACTAGGGGTAAAATGGGAATTTTATTAAAATACGTAGAAAATACAAGATGGAGATGGAATTACAGAAAATGGAGTCCAAAAATGGATTCAGGGGTGTCAAATTAGGGGGGGGAGCCCCCTTTTTATAGATACACTGAGTAAATCATGGCCATCGGATTAAAACAATTTGGACGCTCAGGATTGCGCCACGTGGCAAGTTCCTATTGGATGGAACACATCATCAGGGCTGTTATTCTGTGTATATGCATGTACCGTACACACGTTTTTTCGATCCACTAATATTCTGCCACGTCACCGGTCAACATTTTTGGTTCAATAGGATCATGACACGTCATCAGTCAACGCCACATCATCAGTCAATGCCACATAAGCGGTCAATGCCACATCATTCGTCCAATCAAATGCTGCCACGTCATCGTATAGTGCCACGTCATCGTACAGTGCCACGTCAGCATACAGTACAGGTGAACAGATCGCGTGAGCGTGTGTGTCTGAGACCGTATTTATCAACCGTACCGTATGTGTGAACAGTACCGTATATGTGAACAGTACCATTTTTCTTTTTATGCTCCTCCTAAGGTTTTCGACTGTCCTGAGTTCAAAAGTGTTGTCCGTTTTTCCATCTGATCTCTCGTTTATTGTGAAATGACCATGATATCCCCTAAAATACATAAAATACTTAATTAAAATAAAACATACATAATTAAATTACAAATGACTTAAAGACATAAAAATAGGGATGTTAGTGAGACTTGGAGTGTAAAATGATGATTTTCTCCATTATAAATATACACTTTCTAATACTCAACACCAGCCACTAAGCCAGCCAGCGGCCAAGGCCAAGGCTCGCAGCCACACCGCGGCCAAGGCCAAGGCCATGGCACCCAGCCACCCCGCGGCCAAGGCCTAGGCACGCAGCCACCCCGCGGCCAAGGCCAAGGCCATGGCACCCAGCCACCCCGCAGCCAAGGCCAAGGCACGCAGCCAACCTGTGGCCAAGGCCAAGGCACGCAGCCACCCCGTGGCCAAGGCCAAGGCCATGGCACCCAGCCACGCCGCTGCCAAGTCCTAGGCACGCATCCACCCCGCGGTGAAGGCCTTGTGCTGTAGCTCACGGATCTTGGCCAACTTTCGCGTTTCCGGGGCGGGGCTGGATTTTGGGGTGATGCATTAGATACATGCGACAGTCGAACGTCGGAGAAGACGGGAGTCGATTCCGACGTCCGAACCTCGTTTTACCTCTGATTTACCGAACGTGCGGGGGTGCGAAAAGGGGACGAAACGTGCCCGCGAATTGGCCCCGTTGTGGTAGAACTGGGCCGGGGCCTCCTCACAGTGCTAGTACTATTTTCCTCTCGAAGAAATGGCGAAAATATTGCGGGAGGCCCCGCGCCCATTTTTCCGCCCGAAAAGGCCAAAATCCGTGAGCTATAGCACATGGATTGCGGCCAAATTTCGCGTTTCGGGGGCGGCGTTGGATTTTTGGAGGGCGTGATCGGGTTTGGTGGGAGTCGGTGGCGGGAGAAAACGGAATCCAATTCCGAGCTCCCAAACTCGTTTTACGGCCATTTTACCGCCAGAGAACGGGTGCCCAAATGGGTGGGCCAACTCGTCGGATTCAGGCAAAACCAGAGAATACGAAGCAACGGCGAGGACCGTGCGCTCGCATTTTGGCCAAATGCTCGCCCGCGGCCAAGGCCAAGGCCAAGGCATGAGGCCACCCCGCGGCCAAGGCCAAGGCACAAGGCCACGGTCGAGCTCCCTATCCTTGCCCCGGGAGCGCGGCCCAAGTGTGTGTTGTTTGTGCGCGAGAGTGTGCAACGTGCCTTGGTCGCGAGCATGTGCTGCATTTCGGGCAAGGCACTTAGCCAGCCAGCGGCCAAGGCCAAGGCTCGCAGCCACACCGCGGCCAAGGCCAAGGCCATGGCACCCAGCCACCCCGCGGCCAAGGCCTAGGCACGCTGCCACCCCGCGGCCAAGGCCAAGGCCATGGCACCCAGCCACCCCGCGGCCAAGGCCAAGGCACGCAGCCACCCCGTGGCCAAGGCCAAGGCCATGGCACCCAGCCACGCCGCTGCCAAGTCCTAGGCACGCAGCCACCCCGCGGCGAAGGTCTTGTGCTGTAGCTCACGGATCTTGGCCAACTTTCGCGTTTCCGGGGCGGTGCAGTATTTTGGGGTGATGCATTAGATACGTGCGACAGTCGAACGTCGGAGAAGACGGAAGTCAATTCCGAGGTCCGAACCTCATTTTACGGCCGATTTACGGAACGTGCGGGAGTGCGAAAAGGGGACGAAACGTGCCCGCGAATTGATCCGGTTGTGGTAGAACTGGGTCGGGGGCCTCCTCACGGTGCTAGTACTGTTTTGCGATCGAAGAAATGGCGAAAATAATGCGGGAGGCCCTGCGCCCATTTTTCCGCCCGAAAAGGCCAAAATCCGTGAGCTATAGCACACGGATTGCGGCCAAATTTCATGTTTCGGGGGCGGCGTGGGATTTTTGGCTGGCGTGGTCGGGTTTGGTGGGAGTCGGTGGCCGGAGAAAACGGAATCCAATTCCGAGCTCCGAAACTCGTTTAGCGGCCATTTTACCGCCAGAGAACGGGTTCCCAAACGGGTGGGCAAACTCGTCCGATTCAGGCAAAACCGGAGAAAGAAGTGGAAGGTAGGTATGGCTCTCAGTTTTTGGTCCAAGAATACGAAGCAATGGCGAGGACCGTGTGCTCACATTTTGGCCAAATGCTCGCCCGCGGCCAAGGCCACGGCACAGGGCCACGCTCGAGCTCCCTATCCTTGCCCCGGGAGCGCGGCCCAAGTGTGTGTTGTGTGTGCGCGAGAGTGTGCGACATGCCTTGGTCGCGAGCATGTTCTCCATTTCGATCAAGGCACGCAGCCAGCCCGCGGCCAAGGCCAAGGCACGCAGCCACCCCGCGGCCACGGCCAAGGCCATGGCACACAGCCACCCCGCGGCCAATTCCATGGCACACAGCCACCCCGCGGCCAAGGCCTAGGCAAGCAGCCACCCCGCGGCCAAGGCCAAGGCCGTGGCACCCAGCCACGCCGCTGCCAAGGCCTAGGCACGCAGCCACCACGCGGCCAAGGCCTAGGCATGCAGCCACCCCGCGGCCATGGCAAGGCACGCAGCCACCCCGCGGACAAGGGCTAGGCCATGGCACCCAGCCACCCCGCGGCCAAGGTCTAGGCACGCAGCCACCCCGCGGCCAAGGCCAAGGCCATGGCACCCTGCCACGCCGCTGCGAAGGCCTAGGCACGCAGCCACCCCGCGGCCATGGCCTAGGCACGCAGCCAGCCCGCGGCCAAGGCAAGGCATGCAGTCGCCCCGCGGCCAATGGGAAGGCCATGGCACCCAGCCACCCCGCGGCCAAGGCCTAGGCACGCAGCCACCCCGCGGCCAAGGCCAAGGCCATGGCACCCAGCCACGCCGCTGCCAAGGCCTAGGCACGCAGCCACCCCGCGGCGAAGCCCGTGCGCTGTAGCTCACGGATCTTGGCCAACTTTCGCGTTTCCGGGGCGGTGCAGGATTTTGGGTGATGCATTAGATACGTGCGACAGTCGAACGTCGGAGAAGACGGGAGTCGATTCCGAGGTCCGAACCTCGTTTTACCTCTGATTTACCGAACGTGCGGGGGTGCGAAAAGGGGACGAAACGTGCCCGCGAATTGGTCCGCTTGTGGTAGAACTGGGCCGGGGGCCTCCTCACGGTGCTAGTACTGTTTTGCGCTCGAAGAAATGGCGAAAATAATGCGGCAGGCTCGGCGCCCATTTTTCCGCCCGAAAAGGCCAAAATCCGTGAGCTATAGCACACGGATTGCGGCCAAATTTCGTGTTTCGGGGGCGGCGTGGGATTTTTAGCTGGCGTGGTCGGGTTTGGTGGGAGTCGGTGGCGGGAGAAAACGGAATGCAATTCCGAGCTCCGAAACTCGTTTAACGGCCATTTTACCGCCAGGAGAACGAGTTCCCAAACGGGTGGGCCAACTCGTCCGATTCAGGCAAAACCGGAGAAAGAAGTGGAAGGTATGTGTGGATCTCAGTTTTTTGTCCAAGAATACGAAGCAACGCCGAGGACCGTGTGCTCACATTTTGGCCAAATGCTCGCCCGCGGCCAAGGCCAAGCCACGCGGCCACCCTGCGGCCAAGGCCAAGGCACAGGGCCACGCTCGAGCCCCCTATCCTTGCCCCGGGAGCGCGGCCCAAGTTTGTGTTGTGTGTGCGCGAGAGTGTGCGACGTACATTGGTCGCGAGCATGTGCTGTATTTCGAGCAAGGCACGCAGCCAGCCCGCCGCCAAAGCCAAGGCAAGCAGCCACCCCGCGGCCAAGGCCGAGGCCATGGCACCCAGCCACCCCGCGGACAAGGCCTAGGCACGCAGCCACCCCGCGGCCAAGGTCAAGGCCATGGCACCCAGCCACCCCGCGGCCAAGGCCAAGGCCATGGCACCCAGCCACCCCGCGGCCAAAGCCAAGGACTTGGCACCCAGCCATCCCGCGGCCAAGGCAAAGCCCACGGCACCCAGCCACCCCGCGGCCAAGGCCAAGGCACGCAGCCACCCCGTGGCCAAGGCCAAGGCCATGGCACCCAGCCACGCCGCTGCCAAGGCCTAGGCACGTAGCCACCCCGCGGCCAAGGCCGTGTGCTGTAGCTCACGGATCTTGGCCAACTTTCGCGTTTCCGGGGCGGTGCAGGATTTTGGGGTGATGCATTAGATACGTGCCACAGTCGAGCGTCGGAGAAGACGGGAGTCGATTCCGAGGTCCGAACGTCGTTTTACAGCCGATTTACCGAACGTGCGGGGGTGCGAAAAGGGGACGAAACGTGCCCGCGAATTGGTCCGGTTGTGGTAGAACTGGGCCTGGGGCCTCCTCACGGTGCTAGCACTGTTTTGCGTTCGAAGAAATGGCGAAAATAATGCGGGAGGCCCTGCGCCCATTTTTCCGCCCGAAAAGGCCAAAATCCGTGAGCTATATAGCACACAGATTGCGGCCAAATTTTGTGTTTCGGGGGCAGCATGGGATTTTTGCCTGGCGTGGTCGGGTTTTGTGGGAGTCGGTGGCAGGAGAAAACGGAATCCAATTCCGAGCTCTGAAACTCGTTTTACGGCCATTTTACCGCCAGAGAACGGGTGCCCAAACGGGTGAGCCAACTCGTCGGATTCAGGCAAAACCAGAGAAAGAAGTGGAAGGTAGGCGTGGATCTCAGTTTTTGGTCCAAGAATGCGAAGCAACGGCGAGGACCGTGTCCTCACATTTTGGACAAATGCTCGCCCGCGGCCAAGTCCAAGCCCAAGGCACGCGGCCACCCCGCGGCCAAGGCCAAGGCACAGGGCCACGCTCGATCTCCCTATCCTTGCCCCGGGAGCGCGGCCCAAGTGTGTGTTGTGTGTGCGCGAGAGTGTGCGACGTGCCTTGGTCGCGAGCATGTGCTGCAATTCGAGCAAGGCACGGAGCCAGCCCGCGGCCAAGGCCAAGGCCGAGGCACGCAGCCACCCCGTGGCCAAGGACAAGGCCATGGCACCCAGCCAACCCGCGGCCAAGGCCGAGGCACGCAGCCACCCCGCGGCCAAGGCCAAGGCCGTATGCTGTCGCTCACGGATCTTGGCAAACTTTCGCGTTTCCGGGGCGGTGCGGGATTTTGGTGTGATGCATTAGATACGTGCGACAGTCGAGCGTCGGAAAAGGGGGGAGTCGATTTCGAGTCCGAACCTCGTTTTACGGCCGATTTACCGAACGTTCGGGGGTGCGAAAAGGGGACGAACCGTGCCCGTGAATTGGTCCGGTTGTGGTAGAACTGGGCCAGGGGCCTCCTCAGGGTGCTAGTACTGTTTTGCGCTCAAAGAAATGGCGAAAATAATGCGGGAGGCCCTGCGCCCATTTTTCCGCCAAAAAAGGCCAAAATCCGTGAGCTATAGCACACGGATTGCGGCCAAATTTCGTCTTTCGGGGGCGGCGTGGGATTTTTGGCTGCCGTGGTCGGGTTTGGTGGGAGTCGGTGGTGGGAGAAAACAGAATCCATTTCCGAGCTCCGAAACTCGTTTAACGGCCATTTTACCGCCAGAGAACGGGTTCCCAAACGGGTGGGCCAACTCGTCCGATTCAGGCAAAACCGGAGAAAGAAGTAGAAGGTAGGCGTGGATCTCAGTTTTTGGTCCAAGAATGCGAAGCAACGGCGAGGACCGTGTCCTCACATTTTGGACAAATGCTCGTCCGCGGCCAAGTCCAAGCCCAAGGCACGCGGCCACCCCGCGGCCAAGGCCAAGGCACAGGGCCACGCTCGATCTCCCTATCCTTTCCCCGGGAGAGCGGCCCAAGTGTGTGTTGTGTGTGCGCGAGAGTGTGCGACGTGCCTTGGTCGCGAGCATGTGCTGCAATTCGAGCAAGGCACGGAGCCAGCCCGCGGCCAAGGCCAAGGCCGAGGCACGCAGCCACCCCGTGGCCAAGGCCTAGGCACGCGTCCACCCCGCGGCCAAGGGCATGGCACCCAGCCAGCCCGCAGCCAAGGCCTAGGCACGCAGCCACCCCGAGGCCAAGGCCTTGGCACACAGCCACCCGGTGGCCAAGGACAAGGCCATGGCAGCCAGCCAACCCGCGGCCAAGGCCGAGGCACGCAGCCACCCCGCGGCCAAGGCCAAGGCCGTATGCTGTCGCTCACGGATCTTGGCAAACTTTCGCGTTTCCGGGGCGGTGCGGGATTTTGGGGTGATGCATTAGATACGTGTGACAGTCGAGCGTCGGAAAAGGGGGGAGTCGATTTCGAGTCCGAACCTCGTTTTACGGCTGATTTACCGAGGGTGCGGGGGTGCGAAAAGGGGACGAAACGTGCCCTCGAATTGGTCCGATTGTGGTAGAACTGGGCCGGGGGCCTCCTCACGGCGCAAGTACTGCTTTCCACTCGAAGAAATGGCAAAAAGAATGCGGGAGGCCCTGCGCCCATTTTTCCGCCAGAAAAGGCCAAAATCCGTGAGCTATAGCACAAGGATTGTGGCCAAATTTCGCGTTTCGGGGGCGGCGTGGGATTTTAGGCTGCCGTGGTCGGGTTTGGTGGGAGTCGGTGGCGGGAGAAAACGAAATCCAATTCCGAGCTCCGAAACTCGTTTTACGGCCTTCTTACCGGCAGCGAATGGGTGCCCAAACGGGTGGGCCAACTCGTCCGTTTCAGGCAAAACCGGAGAAAGAAGTGGAAGGTAGGTGTGGATCTCAGTTTTTGGTCCAAGAATACGAAGAAACGGCGAGGACCGTGTGCTCACATTTTGGCCAAATGCTCGCCCGCGGCCAAGGCCAAGCCACGCAGCCACCCCGCGGCCAAGGCCAAGGCCATGGCACCCAGCCACGCCGCTGCCAAGGCCTAGGCACGCAGCCACCCCGTGGCCAAGGCCAAGGCACGCAGCCACCCCGTGGACAAGGCCAAGGCCATGGCACCCAGCCACGCCGCTGCCAAGGCCTAGGCACGCAGCCACCCCGCGGCCAAGGCCGTGTGCTGTAGCTCACGGATCTTGGCCAACTTTCACGTTTCCGGGGCGGTGCGGGATTTTCGAATGATGCATTAGATACATGCGACAGTCGAACGTCGGAGAAGACGGGAGTCAATTCCGAGGTCCGAACCTCGTTTTACGGCCGATTTACCGAACGTTCGGGGGTGCGAAAAGGGGACGAAACGTGCCTGCGAATTGGTCCGGTTGTGGTAGAACTGGGCCGGGGGCCTCATCACGGTGCTAGTACTGTTTTTTGCTCAAAGAAATGGCGAAAATAATGCGGGAGGCCCTGCGCCCATTTTTCCGCCCGAAAAGACCAAAATCCCTAGGCCAAGGCCGTGTGCTGTAGCTCACGGATCTTGGCCAACTTTCGCGTTTCCGAGGCGGGGCAGGATTTTGGGGTGATGCATTAGATATGTGCGACAGTCGAACGTCGGAGAAGACGGGAGTCGATTCCGAGGTCCGAACCTCGTTTTACGTCTAATTTAACGAACGTGCGGGGTTACCAAAAGGGAACGAAACGTGCCCGCGAATTGGTCCGGTTGTGGTAGAACTGAGCCGGGGGCCTCCTCACGGTGCTAGTACTGTTTTCCTCTCGAAGAAATGGCGAAAATAATGCGGGAGGCCCTGCGCCCATTTTTCCGCCCGAAAAGGCCAAAATCCGTGAGCGCGTTCCAAGTGTGTGTTACGTGTGTGCGAGAGTGTGCGACGTGCCTTGGTCGCGAGCATGTGCTGCATTTCGAGCATCCAGCCCTCGCCCAAAGCCAAGGCACGCAGCCTCCCCGCGCCCAAAGCCAAGGGCATGGCACCCAGCCACCACGCGGCCAAGGCCTAGGCACGCAGCCACCACGCGGCCAAGGCCTAGGCACGCAGCCACCCCGCGGCCATGGCCTAGGCAAGCAGCCACCGCGCGGCCATGGCCTAGGCAAGCAGCCACCCCGAGGCCATGGCCTAGGCACGCAGCCAGCCCGCGGCCAAGGTAAGGTACGCAGCCACCCCGCGGCCAAGGGCAAGGCCATGGCACCCAGCCACCCCGCGGCCAAGTCCTAGGCACGCAGCCACTCCACGGCCAAGGCCAAGGCCATGGCACCCAGCCACCCCGCGGCCAAGGCCTAGGCACGCAGCCACCCCGCGGCCAAGGCCAAGGCCATGGCACCCAGCCACGCCGCTGCCAAGGCCTAGGCATGCAGCCACCCCGCGGCCAAGGCCCTGTGCTGTAGCTCACGGATCTTGGCCAACTTTCGCGTTTCCGGGGCGGGGCGGGATTTTGGGGTGATGCATTAGATACGTACGACAGTCGAACGTCGGAGAAGACGGGAGTCAATTCCGAGGTCCGAACCTCGTTTTATGTCTGATTTGACGAACGTGCGGGGGTGCGAAAAGGGGACGAAACGTGCCCGCGAATTGGTCCGGTTGTGGTAGAACTGGGCCGGGGGCCTCCTCACGGTGCTAGTACTGTTTTCCTCTCGAAGAAATGGCGAAAATAATGCGGGAGGCCCTGCGCCCATTTTTCCGCCCGAAAAGGCCAAAATCCGTGAGCTATAGCACACGGATTGCGGCCAAATTTCGCGTTTCGGGGGCGGCGTGGGATTTTTGGCTGGCGTGGTCGGGTTTGGTGGGAGTCGGTGGCGGGAGAAAACGGAATCCAATTCCGAGCTCCGAAACTCGTTTTACGGCCATTTTACCGCCAGAGAACGGGTGCCCAAACGGGTGGGCCAACTCGTACGATTCAGGCAAAACCGGAGAAAGAGGTGGAAGGTAGGTGTGGATCTCAATTTTTGGTCCAAGAATACGAAGCAACGGCGAGGACCGTGTGCTCACATTTTGGCCAAATACTCGCCCGCGGCCAAGGCCAAGGCACAGGGCAAGCCTCGAGCTCCCTATCCTTGCCCCGGGAGCGCGGCCCAAGTTTGTGTTGTCTATGCGCGAGATTGTGCGACGTGCCTTGGTCGCGAGCATGTGCTGCATTTTGAGCAAGGCACGCAGCCAGCCCGCGGCCAAGGCCAAGGCCATGGCACCCAGCCACCCCGCGGCCAAGGCCAAGGCACGCAGCCACCCCGTGGCCAAGGCCAAGGCCATGGCACCCAGCCACGCCGCTGCCAAGGCCTAGGCACGCAGCCACCCCGCGGCCAAGGCCGTGTGCTGTAGCTCACGGATCTTGGCCAACTTTCGAGATTCCGGGGTGGTGCGGGATTTTGGAATGATGCGTTAGATACGTGCGACAGTCGAACATTGGAGAAGACGGGAGTCGATTCCGAGGTCCGAACCTCGTTTTACGGCCGATTTACTGAATGTTCGGGGGTGCGAAAAGGGGACGAAACGTGCCCGCGAATTGGTCCAGTTGTGGTAGAACTGGGCCAGGGGCCTCCTCAGGGTGCTAGTACTGTTTTGCGCTCAAAGAAATGGCGAAAATAATGCGGGAGGCCCTGCGCCCATTTTTCCGCCAAAAAAGGCCAAAATCCGTGAGCTATAGCACACGGATTGCGGCCAAATTTCGTCTTTCGGGGGCGGCGTGGGATTTTTGGCTGCCGTGGTCGGGTTTGGTGGGAGTCGGTGGTGGGAGAAAACAGAATCCATTTCCGAGCTCCGAAACTCGTTTAACGGCCATTTTACCGCCAGAGAACGGGTTCCCAAACAGGTGGGCCAACTCGTCCGATTCAGGCAAAACCGGAGAAAGAAGTAGAAGGTAGGCGTGGATCTCAGTTTTTGGTCCAAGAATGCGAAGCAACGGCGAGGACCGTGTCCTCACATTTTGGACAAATGCTCGCCCGCGGCCAAGTCCAAGCCCAAGGCACGCGGCCACCCCGCGGCCAAGGCCAAGGCACAGGGCCACGCTCGAGCTCCCTATTCTTGCCCCGGGAGCGCGGCCCAAGTGTGTGTTGTGTGTGCGCGAGAGTGTGCGACATGCCTTGGTCGCGAGCATGTGCTGCAATTCGAGCAAGGCACGGAGCCAGCCAGCCCGCGGCCAAGGCCCAGGCCCTGCATGTCGAGCAAGGCACGAAGCCAGCCCGCGGCCAAAGTCAAGGCACGCAGCCACCCTGCGGCCAAGGCCAAGGCCATGGCACCCAGCCACCCCGCAGACAAGGCCTAGGCACGCAGCCACCCCGCGGCCAAGGGCGTGTGCTGTAGCTCACAGATCTTGGCCAACTTTCGCGTTTCCAGGCCGGGGTGGGATTTTGGGGTGATGCATTAGATACGTGCGACAGTCGAACGTCGGAGAAGACGGGAGTCGATTCCGATGTCCGAACCTCGTTTTACGTCTGATTTACCGAACGTGCGGGGGTGCGAAAAGGGGACGAAACGTACCCGCGAATTGGTCCGGTTGTGGTAGAACTGGGCCGGGGGCCCCCTCACGGTGCTAGTACTGTTTTCCTCTCGAAGAAATGGTGAAAATAAAGCGGGAGGCCCTGCGCCCATTTTTCCGCCCGAAAAGGCCAAAATCCGTGAGCTATATAGCACACGGATTGCGGCCAAATTTCGCGTTTCGGGGGCAGCGTGGGATTTTTGGCGGGCGTGGTCGGGTTTGGTGGGAGTCGGTGGCGGGAGAAAACGGAATCCAATTCCGAGCTCCGAAACTCGTTTTACGGCCATTTTACCGCCAGCGAACGGGTGCCCAAACGGTTGGGCCAACTCGTCGGATTCAGCCAAAACCTGAGGAAGAAGTGGAAGGTAGGTGTGGATCTCAGTTTTTGGTCCAAGAATGCGAAGCAACGGTGAGGACCGTGTCCTCACATTTTGGCCAAAAGCTCGCCCAAGGCCAAGGAACGCGGCCACCCCGCGGCCAAGGCCAAGGCACAGGGCCACACTCGAGCTCCCTATCCATGCCCCGGGAGGTCGGTCCAAGTGTGTGTGGTGTGTGTGCAAGAGTGTGCGACGTGCCTTGGTCGCGAGCATGTGCTGCATTTCGAGCAAGGCACGCAGTCAGCCCGCGGCCAAAGCCAAGGCATGCAGCCACCCCGCGGCCAAGGCCAAGGCCATGGCACCCAGCCACCCCATGGCCAAGTCCTAGGCACGCAGCTACCCCGAGGCCAAGGCCAAGGCCATGGCACCCAGCCACCCTACGGCCAAGGCCTAGGCATGCAGCCACCCCGTGGCCAAGGCCAAGGCACGCAGCCACCCTGTGGCCAAGGCCAAGGCCATGGCACCCAGCCACGCCACGGCCAAGGCCTAGCTACGCCGCCACCCCGCAGCCAAGGCCCTGTGTTGTAGCTCATGGATCTTGGCCAACTTTCGCGTTTCCGGGGCGGTGCGGGATTTTGGGATATGCATTAGATACGTGCGACAGTCGAACGTCGGAGAAGACGGGAGTCGATTCCGAGGTCCGAACCTCGTTTTACGGCCGATTTACCGAACGTGCGAGGGTGCGAAAAGGGGACGAAACGTGCCCGTAAATTGGTCCGGTTGTGGCAGAACTGGGCCGGGGGCATCCTCACGGTGCTAGTACTGTTTTCCGGTCAAAGAAATGGCGAAAATAATGCGGGAGGCCCTGCACCCATTTTTCAGCCCGAAAAGGCCGAAATCCGTGAGCTATAGCACACGGATTGCGGCCAAATTTCGTGTTTCAGGGTCGGCGTGGAATTTTTGGCTGGCGTGGTCGGGTTTGGTGGGAGTCGGTGGCGGGAGAAAACGGAATCCAATTCCGAGCTCCGAAACTCGTTTTACGGCCATTTTACCACCAGAGAACGGGTGCCCAAACGGGTGGGCCAACTCGTCGGAATCAGGCAAAACCGGAGAAAGAAGTGGAAGGTAGGTGTGGATCTCAGTTTTTGGTACAAGAATACGAAGCAAAGGCGAGGACCGTGTGCTCACATTTTGGCCAAATGCTCGCCCGCGGCCAAGGCCAAGGCCAAGGCACGCGGCCACCCCGCGGCCAAGGCCAAGGAACAGTGCCACGCTCGAGCTCCCTATCCTTGCCCTGGGAGCGCGGCCCAAGTGTGTATTGTGTGTGCGCGGGAGTGTACGACGTGCCTTGGTCACGAGCATGTGCTGCATTTCGAGCATGGCACGCAGCCAGCCTGCGGCCAAGGCCAAGGCCATGGCACCCCGCCACCCAGCGGCCAAGGCCAAGGCCTAGGCACGCAGCCACCCCGCGGCCAAGGCCAAGGCCTAGGCACGCAGCCACCCCGCGGCCAAGGCCGTGTGCTGTAGCTCACGGATCTTGGCCAACTTTCGTGTTTCCGGGGCGTGGCGGGATTTTGGGGTGATACATTAGATACGTGCGACAGTCGAACGTCGGAGAAGACGGGAGTCGATTCCGAGGTCCGAACCTCGTTTTACGTTTGATTTACCGAACGTGAGGGGGTGCGACAAGGGGACGAAATGTGCCCGCGAATTGGTCCGGTTGCGGTAGAACTGGGCCGGGGGCCTCCTCACGGTGCTAGTACTGTTTTCCTCTCGAAGAAATGGCAAAAATAATGCGGGAGGCCCTGCGCCCATTTTTCCGCCCGAAAAGGCCAAAATCCGTGAGCCATAGCACACGGATTGCGGCCAAATTTCGCGTTTCGGGGGCGGCGTGGGATTTTTGGCCGGCGTGGTCGGGTTTGGTGGGAGTCGGTGGCGGGAGAAAACGGAATCCAATTCCGAGCTCCGAAACTCGTTTTACGGTTATTTTACCGCCAGAGAACGGGTGCCCAAACGGGTGGGCCAACTCATCCAATTCAGGCAAAACCGGAGAAAGAAGTGGAAGGTAGGTGTGGATCTCAGTTTTTGGTCCAAGAATGCGAAGCAACGGCGTGGACCGTGTGCTCACATTTTGGCCAAATGCTCGCCCGCGGCCAAGGCACGTGGCCAACCCGCGGCCAAGGCCAAGGCATTGGGCCACGCTCGAGCTCCCTATTCTTGCCCCGGGAGCGCGGCCGAAGTGTGTATTGTGTGTGCGCGAGAGTGTGCGACGTGCCTTGGTCACGAGAATGTGCTGCATTTCGAGCATGGCACGCAGCCAGCCCGAGGCCAAGGCCAAGGCACGCAGCCACCCCTAGGCCAAGGCCGTGTGCTGTAGCTCACGGATCTTTGCCAACTTTCGCGTTTCCGGGGCGGGGCAGGATTTTGGGGTGATGCATTAGATATGTGCGACAGTCGAACGTCGGAGAAGACGGGAGTCGATTCCGAGGTCCGAACCTCGTTTTACGTCTAATTTAACGAACGTGCGGGGTTGCGAAAAGGGAACGAAACGTGCCCGCGAATTGGTCCGGTTGTGGTAGAACTGAGCCGGGGGCCTCCTCACGGTGCTAGTACTGTTTTCCAATCGAAGAAATGGCGAAAATAATGCGGGAGGCCCTGCGCCCAATTTTCCGCCCGAAAAGGCCAAAATCCGTGAGCGCGGTCCAAGTGTGTGTTGTGTGTGTGCGAGAGTGTGCGACGTGCCTTGGTTGCGAGCATGTGCTGCATTTCGAGCAAGGCTCGCAGCCAGCCCGCGGCCAAAGCCAAGGCACGCAGCCACCCCACGGCCAAAGCCAAGGCCACGGCACCCAGCCACCCCGCGGCGAAGGCCTAGCCACGCAGCCACCCCGCGGCCAAGGCCTAGGCACGCATCCACCCCGCGGCCATGGCCTAGGCACGCAGCCACCCCGCGGCCATGGCCTAGGCACGCAGCCACCCCGCGGCCTAGGCCGTGTGCTGTAGCTCACGGATCTTGGCCAACTTTCGCATTTTTCCGCACGAAAAGGCCAAAATCCGTGAGCTATAGCACACGGATTGCGGCCAAATTTCGCGTTTCAGGGGCGGCGTGGGATTTTTGGCTGGCGTGGTCGGGTTTGGTGGGAGTCGGTGGCGGGAGAAAACGGAATCCAATTCCGAGCTCCGAAACTCGTTTTACGGCCATTTTACTGCTAGAGAACGGATGCCCAAACGGGTGGGCCAACTCGTCGGATTCAGGCAAAACCGGAGAACGAAGTGGAAGGTAGGTGTGGATCTCAGTTTTTGGTCCAAGAATACGCAGCAACGGGGAGGACCGTGTGCTCACATTTTGGCAAAATGCTCACCCGCGGCCAAGGCCAAGGTCAAGGCACGCGGCCACCCCGCGGCCAAGGCCAAGGTCAAGGCACGCGGCCACCCCGCGGCCAAGGCCAAGGCAGAGGGCCACGCTCGAGCTCCCTATCCATGCCCCGGGAGCCCGGTCCAAGTGTGTGTTGTGTGTGTGTGAGAGTGTGCAACGTGCCTTGGTCGTGAGCATGTGCTGCATTTCGAGCAAGGCATGCAGCCAGCCCGCGGCCAAAGCCAAGGCACGCAGCCACCCCGCGGCCAAAGCCAAGGCCATGGCACCCAGCCACCCCGTGGCCAAGGCCTCGGCACGCAGCCACACCGCGGCCAAGGCCTAGGCACGCAGCCACCCCGCGGCCATGGCGTAGGCACGCAGCCACCCCGCGGCCAAGGCCGTGTGCTGTAGCTCACAGATCTTGGCCAACTTTTGCATTTTTCCGCCCGAAAAGGCCAAAATCCGTGAGCTATAGCACACGGATTGCGGCCAAATTTCGCGTTTCGGGGGCGGCGTGGGATTTTTGGCTGGCGTGGTCGGGTTTGGTGGGAGTCGGTGGCGGAAAAAATGGAATCCAATTCCGAGCTCCGAAACTCGTTTTACGGCCATTTTACTGCCAGAGAACGGGTGCCCAAACGGGTGGGCCAACTCGTCGGATTCTGGAAAAACCGGAGAAAGAAGTGGAAGGTATGTGTGGATCTCAGTTTTTGGTCCAGGAATACGAAGCCACCCCGTTGCCAAGGCCATGGCACGCAGCCACCACGAGGCCAAGGCCAAGGCCATGGCCCGCAGCCACCCCGCGGCCAAGGACAAGGCCGTGTGCTGTCGCTCACGGATCTTGGCCAACTTTCGCGTTTCCGGGGCGGTGCGGGATTTTGGGGTGATGCGTTAGATACGTGCGACAGTCGAACGTCGGAAAAGAGTGGAGTCGATTTCGAGGTCCGAACCTCGTTTTACGGCCGATTTACCGAGGGTGCGGGGGTGCGAAAAAGGGACGAAACGTGCCCTCGAATTGGTCCGATTGTGGTAGAACTGGGCCGGGGGCCTCCTCACGGCTCAAGTACTGCTTTCCGCTTGAAGAAATGGCAAAAATAATGCGGGTGGCCCAGCGCCCATTTTTCCGCCAGAAAAGGCCAAAATCCGTGAGCTATAGCACACAGATTGTGGCCAAATTTCGCGTTTCGGGGGCGGCGTGGGATTTTGGGCTGACGTCATCGGGTTTGGTGGGAGTCGGTGGCGGGAGAAAACGGAATCCAATTCCGAGCTCCGAAACTCGTTTTACTGCCATCTTACCGGCAGCGAACGGGTGCCCAAACGGGTGGGCCAACTCGTCCGATTCAGGCAAAACCGGAGAAAGAAGTGGAAGGTAGGTGTGGATCTCAGTTTTTGGTCCAAGAATACGAAGAAACGGCGAGGACCGTGTGCTCACATTTTGGCCAAATGCTCGCCCGCGGCCAAGGCCAAGCCACGCAGCCAACGCCAAGGCACAGGGCCACGCTCGAGCTCCCTATCCTTGCCTCCGAAGCGCGGCCCGAGTGTGTGTTGCATTTCGAGCAAGGCACGGAGCCAGCCCGCGGCCGAGGCACACAGCCACCCCGTGCCCAAGGCCAAGGCACGCGTCCACCCCACGGCCAAGGCCATGGCACCCAGCCAGCCCGCGGCCAAGGCCATGGCACCCAGACAGCCCGCGGCCAAAGCCTAGGCACGCAGCCAGCCCGCGGCCAAGGCCTTGGCACGCAGCCACCCCGAGGCCAAGGCCAAGGCCATGGCACGCAGGCACCCCGCGGCCAAGGCCAAGGCCATGGCACGCAGCCACCCCGCGGCCAAGGCCAAGGCCGTGTGCTGTAGCTCACGGATCTTCGCCAACTTTCGCATTTCCGGGGTGGTGCGGGATTTTGGGGTGATGCATTAGATAAGTGCGACAGTCGAGCGTCGGAAAAGAGGGGACTCGATTTCGAGGTCTGAACCTCGTTTTACAGCCGATTTACCGAGGGTGCAGGGGTGCGAAAAGGGGACGAAACGTGCCCTCGAATTGGTCTGATTGTGGTAGAACTGGGCCGGGGGCCTCCTCACGGCGCAAGTACTGCTTTCCGCTCGAAGAAATGGCAAAAATAATGCGGGAGGCCCTGCGCCCATTTTTCCGCCAAAAAAGGCCAAAATCTGTGAGCTATAGCACACGGATTGTGGCCAAATTTCACGTTTCGGGGGCGGCGTGGGATTTTGGGCTGGCGTCGTCGGGTTTGGTGGGAGTCGGTGGCGGGAGAAAACGGAATCCAATTCCGAGCTCCGAAACTCGTTTTACGGCCATCTTACCGGCAGCGAACGGGTGCCCAAACGGGTGGGCCAACTTGTCCGATTCAGGCAAAACCGGAGAAAGAAGTGGAAGGTAGGTGTGGATCTCAGTTTTTGGTCCAAGAATACGAAGAAACGGCGAGGACCGTGTGCTCACATTTTGGCCAAATGCTCGCCCGCGGCCAAGCCCAAGCCGCGCAGCCACCCCGCGGCCAACGCCAAGGCACAGGGCCACGCTCGAGCTCCCTATCCTTGCCTCGGGAGCGCGGCCGGAGTGTGTGTTGTGTGTGCGTGAGAGTGTGCGACCTGCCTTGGTCGCGAGCATGTGCTGCATTTCGAGAAAGGCACGGAGCCAGCCCGCGGCCAAGGCCAAGGCCGAGGCACGCAGCCACCCCGCGGCCAAGGCCAAGGCCATGGCCCGCAGCCACCCCGCGGCCAAGGCCATGGCACCCAGCCAGCCCGCAGCCAAGGCCTAGGCACGCAGCCAGCCCGCGGCCAAGGCCTTGGCACGCAGCCACCCCGAGGCCAAGGCCAAGGCCATGGCACGCAGCCACCCCGCGGCCAAGGCCAAGGCCATGGCCCGCAGCCACCCCGCGGCCAAGGCCAAGGCCGTGTGCTGTAGCTCACGGATCTTGGCCAACTTTCGCGTTTCCGGGGCGGTGCGGGATTTTGGGGTGATGCATTAGATACGTGCGACAGTCGAGCGTTGGAAAAGAGGGGAGTCGATTTCGAGGTCCGAACCTCGTTTTACGGCTGATTTACCGAGGGTGCGGGGGTGCGAAAAGGGGACGAAACGTGCCCGCGAATTGGTCCGATTGTGGTAGAACTGGGCCGGGGGCCTCCTCACGGTGCAAGTACTGTTTTCCGCTCGAAGAAATGGCGAAAATAATGCGGGAGGCCCTGCGCCCATTTTTCCCCCGGAAAAGGCCAAAATCCGTGAGCTATAATTTATGGTTTCCACTGGCGCAAATTCCACCACCTCAATTTGCAATTTAAGGTGAGAAAGAATTCCCCATTGGTAACAAATAGTTATCCATTAAGCGGGGGAAATACTATAAAAAAGCAGAAAGATTATCTTTCGACTCTTGCAAGAACGGACTAACAAGGTCAGCTACCCCAACAATCTTCATAATTAAATACCGTTACTGTATAAGGTCTATCTCGTTATGAAAGACCTATTACTAGAAAATTCATGGGTAGAGCCAAAGAGTGGTAACTGTACAAGTTACCAATAGAATTGATTAAATGAAGGAAGTGGCTCCGGTGTATAGAGAGGGCCTCACCGTTTAAGAAGTAATCATACAGACGACGGAACCCACAATTTCTTTATCTATTTACTACTTTCGTTTTTTTTTTACTATTTTCTTTCCAATGCCCCGACAAAAGGTAAAAGCGTGGTCGGGAAGGTTAGAGTATAGCACACGGATTGTGGCCAAATTTCGCGTTTCGGGGGCGGCGTGGGATTTTGGGCTGGCGTCGTCGGGTTTGGTGGGAGTCGGTGCTGGGAGAAAACAGAATCCAATTCTGAGCTCCGAAACTCGTTTTCTCCCGGCACCAACTCTGACCAAACCCGACGACGCCAGCCCAAAATCCCACGCCGCCCCCGAAACGCGAAATTTGGCCACAATCCGTGTGCTATAGCTCACGGATTTTGGCCTTTTCTGGCGGAAAAATGGGCGCAGGGCCTCCGGCATTATTTTTGCCATCTCTTCGAGCGGAAAGCAGTACTTGCACAGTGAGGAGGCCCCCGGCCCAGTTCTACCACAATCAGACCAATTCGAGGGCACGTTTGGTCCCCTTTTGCAACCCCGCACCCTCGGTAAATCGGCCGTAAAACGAGGTTCGGACCTCGAAATCGACTCCCCTGTTTTCCGACGTTCGACTGTCGCACGTATCTAATGCATCACCCCAAAATCCCGCACCGCCCCGGAAATGCAAAAGTTGGCCAAGATCCGTGAGCGACAGCACACGGCCTTGGCCTTGGCCGCGGGGTGGATGCGTGCCTAGGCCTTGGCTGCGGGGTGGCTGGGTGCCATGGCCTTGGCCTTGGCCACCGGGTGGCTGTGTGCCAAGGCCTTGGCCACGGGGTGGCTGCGTGCCTAGGCCTTGGCCGCGGGCTGGCTGGGTGCCATGGCCTTGGCCGCGGGGTGGACGCGTGCCTAGGCCTTGGCCACGGGGTGGCTGCGTGCCTCGTCCTTGGCCTTGGCCGCGGGCTGGCTACGTGCCTTTCTCGAAATGCAGCATATGCTCGCGACCAAGGCAGGTCGCACACTCTCACGCACACACAACACACACTCCGGCCGCGCTCCCGAGGCAAGGATAGGGAGCTCGAGCGTGGCCCTGTGCCTTGGCGTTGGCCGCGGTGTGGCTGCATGGCTTGGCCTTGGCCGCGGCGAGCATTTGGCCAAAATGTGAGCATACGGTCCTCGCCGTTTCTTCGTATTCTTGGACCAAAAATGAGATCCACACCTACCTTCCACTTCTTTCTCCGGTTTTTCCTGAATCGGACGAGTGGGCCCACCCGTTTGGGCTCCTGTTCGCCGCCGGTAAGATGGCCGTAAAACGAGTTTCGGAGCTCGGAATTGGATTCCGTTTTCTCCCGCCACCGACTCCCACCAAACCCGATGACGTCAGCCCAAAATCCCACGCCGCCCCCGAAACGCGAAATTTGGGCACAATCCGTGTGCTATAGCTCATGGATTTTGGCCTTTTCTGGCGGAAACATGGGCGCAGGGCCTCCCGCATTATTTTTATCATTTCCTCGAGCGGAAACCGGTGCTTGCGCCGTGAGGAGGCCCTTGGCCCAATTCTACCACAATCGGACCAATTCGAGGGCACGTTTCGTCCCCTTTTCGCACCCCCGCACCGTCGGTAAATCGGCCGTCAAAGGAGGTTCGGAGCTCGAAATCGACTCCCCTCTTTTCCAACGCTCGACTGTCGAACGTATCTAATGCATCACCCCAAAATCCCGCACCGCCCCGGAAACGCGAAAGTTGGCCAAGATCCGTGAGCTACAGCACACGGCCTTGGCCTTGGCTGCGGGGTGGCTGCGTGCCATGGCCTTGGCCTTGGCCTCGGGGTGGCTGCGTGCCAAGGCCTTGGCCGCGGGCTGGCGGGGTGCCTAGGCCTTGGCCGCGGGCTGGCGGGGTGCCTAGGCCTTGGCCGCGGGCTGGCTGTGTGCCTAGGCCTTGGCCGCGGGCAGGATGGGTGTCATGGCCTTGGCCGCGGGCTGGCTAGGTCTCTAGGCCTTGGCCACGGGGTGGCTGCGTGCCTCGGCCTTGGCCTTGGCCGCGGGCTGGCTCCTTGCCTTGCTCGAAATGCAGCACATGCTCGCGACCAAGGCAGGTCACACACTCTCACGCACACACAACACACACTCCGGCCGCGCTCCCGAGGCAAGGATAGGGAGCTCGATCGTGGCCCTGTGCCTTGGCGTTGGCCGCGGGGTGGCTGCGTGGCTTGGCCTTTGCCGCGGGCGAGCATTTGACCAAAATGTGAGCACACGGTCCTCGCCATTTCTTCGTATTCTTGGACCAAAAACGAACATCCACACCTACCTTCCACTTCTTTCTCCGGTTTTGCCAGAATCGGACGAGTGGGCCCACCCGTTTGGGCACCCGTTTGCTGCCGGTAAGATGGGCGTAAAATGAGTTTCGGAGCTCGGAATTGGATTCCGTTTTCTCCCGCCACCGACTCCCACCAAACCCGACGACGCCAGCACAAAATCCCATGCCGCCCCCGAAACGTGAAATTTGGCCACAATCCGTGTTCTATAGCTCACGGATTTTGGCCTTTTCTGGCAGAAAAATTGGCGTAGGGCCTCCCGCATTATTTTTGCCATTTCTTCGAGCGGAAAGCAGTACTTGCGCCGTGAGGAGGCCCCCGGCCCAGTTCTACCACAATCGGACCAATTCGAGGGCACGTTTCGTCCCCTTGTCGCACCCCCGCACCGTCGGTAAATCGGCCGTAAAACGAGGTTCGGACCTCGAAATCGACTCCCCTCTTTTCCAACGCTCGACTGTCGCACGTATCTAATGCATCACCCCAAAATCCCGTACCCCCCCGGAAACGCGAAAGTTGGGCAAGATCCGTGCGCTACAGCACACGCCCTTGGCCTTGGCCGCGGGGTGGCTGCGTGCCATGGCCTTGGCCTTGGCAGCGGGGTGGCTGCATGCCATGGCCTTGCCCTTGCCCTCGGGGTGGCTGCGTGCCAAGGCCTTGGCCGCGGGCTGGCTGCATGCCTTGGCCTTGGCCGCGGGCTGGGTGGGTGCCATGGCCTTGGCCGCGGGGTGGACGCGTGCCTTGGCCTTGGCCACGGGGTGGCTGCGTGCCTCAGCTTTGGCCTTGGCCGTGGGCTGGCTCCGTGCCTTGCTCGAAATACGGCACATGCTCGCGACCAAGGCAGGTCGCACACTCTCACACACAAACAACACACACTCCGGCGGCGCTCCCGAGGCAAGGATAGGGAGCTCGAGCGTGGCCCTGTGCCTTGGCGTTGGCCGCGGGGTGGCTGCGTGGATTGGCCTTGGCCGCGGGCGAGCATTTGGCCAAAATGTGAGCACATGGTCCTCGCCGTTTCTTCATATTCTTGGACCAATCCACACCTACCTTCCACTTCTTTCTCCGGTTTTGCCTGAATCGGATGAGTTGGCCCACCTGTTTGGGCACCCGTTCGCTGCTGGTAAGATGGCCGTAAAACGAGTTTCGGAGCTGGGAATTGGATTCCGTTTTCCCCACCACCGACTCCCACCAAACCCGACGATGCCCGCCCAAAATCCCACGCCGCCCCCGAAACATGAAATTTGGCCACAATCCGTGTGCTATGGCTCACGGATTTTGGCCTTTTCTGGCGGAAAAATGGGCGCAGGGACTCCTGCATTATTTTTGCTATTTCTTCGAGCTGAAAGCAGTAGTTGCGCCGTGAGGAGGCCCCCGGCCCAGTTCTACCACAATCGGACCAATTCGAGGGCACGTTTCGTCCGCTTTTCGCACCCCCGCACCCTCGGTAAATCGGCCGTAAAACGAGGTTCGGACCTCGAAATCGACTCACCTCTTTTCCGACGTTCGACTGTCGCACGTATCTAATGCATCACCACAAAATCCCGCACCGCCCTGGAAACGTGAAAGTTGGCCAAGATCCGTGAGCGACAGCACACGGCCTAGGCCTTGGCCGCGGGGTGGCTGCGGGCCATGGCCTTGGCCTTGGCCTCGGGGGGGCTGCGTGCCATGGCCTTGGCCTTGGCCACCGGGTGGCTGTGTGCCAAGGCCTTGGCTGCGGGCTGGCTGGGTGCCGTGGCCTTGGCTGCGGGGTGGACGCGTGCCTTCGCCTTGGCCACGGGGTGGCTGCGTGCCTCGGCCTTGGCCTTGGCCGCGGGCTGGCTCCGTGCCTTGTTCGAAATGCAGCACATGCTCACGACCAAGGCAGGTCGCACACTCTCACGCACACACAACACACACTCGGGCCGCGCTCCCGAGGCAAGGATAGGGAGCTCGAGTGTGGCCCTGTGCCTTGGCGTTGGCCGCGGGGTGGCTGCGTGCCTTCGCCTTGGCCGCGGGCGAGCATTTGGCCAAAATGTGAGCGCACGGTCCTCGCCGTTTCTTCGTATTCTTGGACTAAAAACTGTGATCCACACCTACCTTCCACTTCTTTCTCCGGTTTTGCCAGAATCGGACGAGTTGGCCCACCCGTTTGGGCACCCGTTCGCTGCCGGTAAGATGGCCGTAAAACGAGTTTCGAAGCTCGGAATTGGATTCCGTTTTCTCCCGCCACCAACTCCCACCAAACCCGACGTCGCCAGTCCAAAAACCCACGCCGCCCCCGAAACGCGAAATTTCGCCACAATCCGTGTGCTATAGCTCACGGATTTTGGCCTTTTCTGGCGGAAAAATGGGCGCAGGGCCTCCAGCATTATTTTTGCCATTTCTTCGAGCGGAAAGCAGTACTTTCGCCGTGAGGAGGCCCCCGGCCCAGTTCTACCACAATCGGGCCAGTTCGAGGGCACATTTCGACCCCTTTTCGCACCCCCGCACCCTCGGTAAGTCGGCCGTAAAACAAGGTTCGGACCTCGAAATCGACTCCGCTCTTTTCCGACGATCGATTGTCGCACGTATCTAATGCATCACCCCAAAATCCCGCACCGCCCCGGAACCGCGAAAGTTGGCCAAGATCCGGGAGCGACAGCACACGGCCTTGGCCTTGGCCGCGGGGTCGCTGGGTGCCTAGGCCTTGGCCTTGGCCTCGGGGTGGCTGCGTGCCATGGCCTTGGCCTTGGCCACCGGGTGGATGCGTGCCATGGCCTTGGCCTTGGCCACCGGGTGGTTGTGTGCGAAGGCCTTGACCGCGGGCTGGCTGGGTGCCATGGCCTTGGCCGCGGGCTGGCTCCGTGCCTTGCTCGAAATGCAGCACATGCTCGCGACCAAGGCAGGTCGCACACTCTCACGCGCACACAACACACACTCGGGCCGTGCTCCCAAGGCAAGGATAGGGACCTCGAGCGTGGCCCTGTGCCTTGGCGTTGGCCGCGGGCGAGCATTTGGCCAAAATGTGAGCACACGGTCCTCGCCGTTTCTTCGTATTCTTGGACCAAAAACTGAGATTCGCACCTACCTTCCACTTCTGTCTCCGTTTTTACCTGAATCGGACGAGTTGGCGCACCCGTTTGGGCACCCGTTCGCTGCCGGTAAGATGGCCGTAAAACGAGTTTCGGATCTCAGAATTGGATTCCGTTTTCTCCCACCACCGACTCCCACCAAACCGGACCACGCCAGCCCAAAATCCCACGCCGCCCCCGAAACGCGAAAGTTGGCCAAGATCCGTGAGCTACAGCGCATGGCCTTTGCCTTGGCCGCGGGGTGGCTGCGTGCCAAGGCCTTGGCCGCGGGCTCGCTGCGTGCCTAGGCCTTGGCTGCGGGCTGGCTGGGTGCCATGGCCTTGGCCGCGGGCTGGCTGGGTGCCATGGCCTTGGCCGCGGGGTGGCTCCGTGCCTTGCTCGAAATGCAGCACATGGTCGCGACCAAGGCAGGTCGCACACTCTCACGCACACACAACACACACTCCGGCCGCGCTCCCGAGGCAAGGATAGGGAGGTTGAGCGTGGCCCTGTGCCTTGGCGTTGGCCGCGGGGTGGCTGCATGGCTTTGCCTTGGCCGCGGGCGAGCATTTGGCCAAAATGTGATCGCACGGTCCTCGCCGTTTCTTCGTATTCTTGGACCAAAAACTGAGATCCACACCTACCTTCCACTTCTTTCTCGGGTTTTCCCTGAATCGGACGAGTTGGCCCACCCGTTTGGGCACCCGTTCGCTGCCGGTAAGATGGCCGTAAAATGAGTTTCGGAGCTCGGAATTGGATTCCGTTTTCTCCCGCCACCGACTCCCACCAAACCCGACGACGCCAGCCCAAAATCCCATGCCGCCCCCGAAACGCGAAATTTCGCCACAATCCGTGTGCTATGGCTCACGGATTTTGCCCTATTCCGCGGGAAAAATGGGCGCAGGGTCTCCATAATTATTTTGGCCATTTCTTCGAGCGGAAAACAGTACTTACGCCATGAGGAGGCCCCCGGCCCAGTTCTACCACAATCGGACCAATTCGCGGGCACGTTTTGTCCCCTTTTCGCACCACCGCACCCTCGGTAAATCGGCCGTAAAACTATGTTCGGACCTCGAAATCGACTCCCCTCTTTTCCAACGCTCGACTGTCGCACGTATCTAATGCATCACCCCAGAATCCCGCACTGCCCCGGAAACGCGAAAGTTGGCCAAGATCCGTGAGCGACAGCACACGGCCTTGGCGTTGGCCGCGGGGTGCCTGCGTGCCTAGGCCTTGGCTGCGGGGTGGCTGGGTGCCATGGTCTTCGCCTTGGCCACCGGGTGGCTGTGTGCCAAGGCCTTGGCCGCGGGGTTAGTGCGTGCCTAGGCCTTGGCCGTGGGCTGGCTGGGTGCCATGGCCTTGGCCGCGGGGTGGACGCGTGCCTAGGCCTTGGCCACGGGGTGGCTGCGTGCCTCGGCCTTGGCCTTGGCCGCGGGCTGGCTACATTCAATTCTCGAAATGCAGCATATGCTCGCGACCAAGGCAGGTCGCACACTCTCACGCACACACAACACACACTCCCGCCGCGCTCCCGAGGCAAGGATAGGGAGCTCGAGCGTGGCCCTGTGCCTTGGAGTTGGCCGCGGGGTGCTGCATGGCTTGGAGTTGGCCGCGGGGTGCTGCATGGCTTGGCCTTGGCCGTGGGCGAGCATTTGGCCAAAATGTGAGCACACGGTCCTCGCCGTTTCTTCGTATTCTTGGACCAAAAACTGGGAACCACACCTACCTTCCACTTCTTTCTCTGGTTTTGCCTGAATCGGAGGAGTTGGCCCACCCGTTTGGGCTCCCGTTCGCTGCCGGTAAGATGGCCGTAAAACGAGTTTCGGAGCTCGGAATTGGATTCCGTTTTCTCCCGCCACCGACTCCCACCAAACCCGACGACGCCAGCCTAAAATTCCACGCCGCCCGCGAAACGCGAAATTTGGCCACAATCCGTGTGCTATAGCTCACGGATTTTGGCCTTTTCTGGCGGAAAAATGAGCTCCGAAACTCATTTTACGGCCATCTTACCGGCACCGAACGGGTGCCCAAACGGGTGGGCCAACCCGTCTGATTCAGGCAAAACCGGAGAAAGAAGTGGAAGGTAGGTGTGGATCTCAGTTTTTGGTCCAAAAATACGAAGCAACGGCGAGGACCATGTAATCACATTTTGGCCAAATGCCCGCCCGCGGCCAAGGCCAAGGCACAGGGCCACGCTCGAGCTCCCTATCCTTGCCCCGGGAGCGCGGCCCAAGTTTGTGTTGTGTGTGCGCGAGAGTGTGCGACGTGCCTTGGTCGCGAGCATGTGCTGCATTTCGAGCAAGGCACGCAGCCACCCCGCGGCCACGGCCAAGGCCATGGCACCCAGCCACCCCGCGGCCAAGGCCTAGGCACGCAGCCACCCCGCGGCCAAGGCCGTGTGCTGTAGCTCACGGATCTTGGCCAACTTTCGCGTTTCCAGGGCGGGGCAGGATTTTGGGGTGATGCAATAGATACGTGCGACAGTCGAACGTCGGAGGAGGCGGGAGTCAATTCCGAGGTCCGAACCTCGTTTTACGTCTGATTTACCGAACGTGCGGGGGTGCGAAAAGGGAACGAAACGTGCCCGCGAATTGGTCCGATTGTGGTAGAACTGGGCCGGGGGACTCCTCACGGTCCTAGTACTGTTTTCCTCTCGAAGAAATGGCGAAAATAATGCGGGAGGCCCTGCGCCCATTTTTCCGCCCGAAAAGCCCAAAATCCGTGAGCTACATCACACGGATTGCGGCCAAATTTCGCGTTTCATGGGCGGCGTGTGATTTTTGGCGGGCGTGGTCGGGTTTGGTGGGAGTCGGTGGCGGGAGAAAACGGAATCCAATTCCAAGCTCCGAAACTCGTTTTACAGCCATTTTACCGCCAGAGAACGGGTGCCCAAACGGGTCGGCCAACTCATCGGATTCAGGCAAAACCGGAGAAAGAAGTGGAAGGTAGGTGTGGATCTCAGTTTTTGGTCCAAGAATACGAAGCAACGGCGAGGACCGCGTGCTCACATTTTGACCAAATGCTCGCCCGCGGCCAAGGCCAAGCCCAAGGCACGCGGCCTCCCCGCGGCGAAGGCCAAGGCACAGGGCCACGTTCGAGCTCCCTATCCTTGCCCCGGGAGCGCGGCCCAAGTTTGTGTTGTGTGTGTGCGCTAGAGTGTGCGACGTGCCTTGGTCGCGAGCATGTGCTGCATTTCGAGCAAGCCACGAAGCCAGCCCGCTGCCAAAGTCAAGGCACGCAGCCACCCCGCGGCCAAGGCCAAGGCCATGGCACCCCGTGGCCAAGGCCAAGGCACGCAGCCACCCCGCGTCCAAGGCCAAGCCCATGGCACCCAGCCACCCCGCGGCCAAAGTCAAGGCACGAAGCCAGCCCGCGGCCAAAGTCAAGGTACGGAGCCACCCCGCGGCCAAGGCCAAGGCCATGGCACCCAGCCACCCCGCGGACAAGGCCTAGGCACGCAGCCACCCCGCGGCCAAGGCCAAGGGCATGGCACCCAGCCACCCCGCGGCCAAGGCCTAGGCACGCAGCCACCCCGTGGCCAAGGCCAAGCCCATGGCACCCAGCCACCCCGCGGCCAAGGCCAAGGCACGCAGCCACCCCGTGGCCAAGGCCAAGGCCATGGCACCCAGCCATGCCGCTGCCAAGGCCTAGGCACGCAGCCACCCCGCGGCCAAGGGCGTGTGCTGTAGCTCACGGATCTTCGCCAACTTTCACGTTTCCGGGCAGTGCGGGATTTTGGGGTGATGCATTAGATACGTGCGACAGTCGAACGTCGGAGAAGACGGGAGTCGATTCCGAGGTCCGAACCTCCTATTACAGCCGATTTACCGAACGTGCGGGGGTGCGAAAAGGGGGCGAAATGTGCCCGCGAATTGGTCCGGTTGTGGTAGAACTGGGCGGGAGAAAAAGGAATCCAATTCCGAGCTCCGAAACTCGTTTATCGGCCATTTTACCGCCAGAGAACGGGTTCCCAAACGGGTGGGCCAACTCGTCGGATTCAGGCAAAACCGGAGAAAGAAGTGGAAGGTAGGTGTGGATCTCAGTTTTTGGTCCAAGAATACGAAGAAACGGCGAGGACCGTGTGCTCACATTTTGGCCAAATGCTCGCCTGCGGCCAAGGCCAAGCCATGCAGCCACCCCGCGGCCAACGCCAAGGCACAGGGCCACGCTCGAGCTCCCTATCCTTGCCTCGGGAGCGCGGCCGGAGTGTGTGTTGTGTGTGCGTTAGAGTGTGCGACCTGCCTTGGTCGCGAGCATATGCTGCATTTCGAGAAAGGCACGTAGCCAGCCCGCGGCCAAGGCCAAGGATGAGGCACGCAGCCACCCCGTGGCCAAGGCCTAGGCACGCGTCCACCCCGCGGCCAAGGCCTAGGCACGCGTCCACCCCGCGGCCAAGGCCATGGCACCCAGCCAGCCCGCGGCCAAGGCCTAGGCACGCAGCCACCCCGTGGGCAAGGCCTTTGCACACAGCCACACGGTGGCCAAGGCCAAGGCCATGGCACCCAGCCACCCCGCAGCCAAGGCCTAGGCACGCATCCACCCCGCGGCCAAGGCCAAGGCCGTGTGCTGTCGCTCACGGATCTTGGCCAACTTTTGCGTTTCCGGGGCGGTGCGGGATTTTGGGGTGATGCATTAGATACGTGCGACAGTCAAACGTCGGAAAACAGGGGAGTCGATTTCGAGGTCCGAACCTCATTTTACGGCCGATTTACCGAGGGTGCGGGGTTGCGAAAAGGGGACGAAACGTGCCCTCGAATTGGTCTGATTGTGGTAGAACTGGGCCGGGGGCCTCCTCACTGCGCAAGTACTGCTTTCCGCTTGAAGAGATGGCAAAAATAATGCCAGAGGCCCTGCGCCCATTTTTCCGCCAGAAAAGGCCAAAATCCGTGAGCTATAGCACACGGATTGTGGCCAAATTTCGCGTTTCGGGGGCGGCGTGGGATTTTGGGTTAGCGTCGTCAGGTTTGGTGGGAGTCGGTGCCGGGAGAAAACCAGTTTCGGAGCTCGGAATTGGCCGCGAGCTGGCTGGGTGCCATGGCCTTGGCCGTGGGTGGACTCGTGCCTTGGCCTTGGCCACCGGGTGGCTGTGTGCCAAGGCCTTGGCCGCAGGGTGGCTGCGTGCCTAGGCCTTGGCCGCGGGATGGCTGGGTGCCATGGCCTTGGCCGCTGGGTGGACGCGTGCCTAGGCCTTGACCGCGGGCTGGCTACGTGGCTTTCTTGAAATGCAGCATATGCTCGCGACCAAGGCAGGTCGCACACTCTCACGCACACACAACACACACTCCGGCCGCGCTCCCGAGGCAAGGATAGGGAGCTCGAGCGTGGCCCTGTGCCTTGCCGTTAGCCGCGGGGTGGCTGCTTGGCTTGGCCTTGGCTGCGGCCAAGCATTTGGCCAAAATGTGAGCACAAGGTCCTCGCCGTTTCTTCGTATTCTTGGACCAAAAACTGAGATCCACACCTACCTTCCACTTCTTTCTCCAGTTTTTCCTGAATCGGACGAGTGGGCCCACCCGTTTGGGCACCCGTTCACTGCCGGTAAGATGGCCGTAAAACGATTTTCGGAGCACGGAATTGGATTCAGTTTTCTCCCGCCACCGACTCCCACCAAACCCGACCACGCCAGCCCAAAATCCCACGCCGCCTCCGAAACGCGAAATTTGGCGACAATCCGTGTGCTATAGCTCACGGATTTTGGCCTTTTCCGGGGGGAAAATGGTCGCAGGGCCTCCCGCATTATTTTCGCCATTTCTTCGAGCGGAAAACAGTACTTGCACCGTGAGTAGGCCCCCGGTTGGTCCCCTTTTGCAATTCGAGGGCACGTTTGGTCCCCTTTTGCAACCCCGCACCCTCGGTAAATCGGCCGTAAAACGAGGTTCGGACCTCGAAATCGACTCCCCTCTTTTCCAATGCTCGACTGTCGCACGTATCTAATTCATCACCCCAAAATCCCGCACCGCCCCGGAAATGTGAAAGTTGGCCAAGATCGGTGAGCTACAGCACATGGCCTTGGCCTTGGCCGCGGGGTGGCTGCGTGCCAAGGCCTTGGCCGCGGGCTGGCTGCGTGCCTAGGCCTTGGCCGTGGGATGGCTGGGTGCCATGGCCTTGGCCGCGGGCTGGCTGGGTGCCATGGCCTTGCCCGAGGGGTGGACGCGTGCCTTGGCCTTGGCCACGGGGTGGCGGCGTGCCTCGGCCTTGGCCTTGGCCGCGGGCTCGCTCCGTGCCTTGCTCGAAATGCAGCACATGCTCGCGACCAAGGCAGGTCGCACACTCTCACGCACACACAACACACACTCCCGCCGCGCTCCCGTGGCAAGGATAGGGAGCTCGAGCGTGGTCCTGTGCCTTGGCGTTGGCCGCGGGGTGGCTGCGTGGCTTGTCCTTGGCCGCGGGCAAGCATTTGGCCAAAATGTGAGCACACGGTCCTCGCCGTTTGTTCGTATTCTTGGGCCAAAAACTGAGATCCACACCTACCTTCCACTTCTTTCTCTGGTTTTGCGTGAATCGGATGAGTTGGCCCACCCGTTCGGGCACCCGTTCGCTGCCGGTAAGATGGCCTTAAAACGAGTTTCGGAGATCGGAATTGGATTCCGTTTTCTCCCACCACCGACTCACACCAAACCCGACGACGCCTGCCCAGAATCCCATGCCGCCCCCGAAACGCAAAATTTGGCCACAATCCCTGTGCTATAGCTCACGGATTTTGGCCTTTTCTGGCGGAAAAATGGGCGCAGGGCCACCCGCATTATTTTTGCCATTTCTTCGAGCGGAAAGCAGTACTTGCGCCGTGAGGAGGCCCCCAGCCCAGTTCTACCACAATCGGACCAATTCGAGGGCACGTTTGGTCCCCTTTTCGCAGCCCCGCCCACACGGTAAATCGGCCGTAAAACGAGGTTCGGACCTCGAAATCGACTCGCCTGTTTCCCGACGTTCGACTGTCGCACGTATCTAATGCATCACCCCAAAATCCCGCACCGCCCCGGAAAAGCAAAAGTTGGCCAAGATCCGTGAGCGACAGCACACGGCCTTGGCCTTGGCCGCGGGGTGGATGCGTGCCTAGGCCTTGGCTGCGGGGTGGCTGGGTGCCATGGCCTTGACCTTGGCCACCAGGTGGCTGCGTGCCATGGCCTTGGCCGCGGGGTGGCTGCGTGCCTAGGCCTTGGCTGCGGGCTGGCTGGGTGCCATCGCCTTGGCCGCGGGGTGGACGCGTGCCTTGGCCTTGGCCACATGGTGGCTGTGTGCCTCGCCCTTGGCCTTGGCCGCGGGCTGGCCCCGTGCCTTGCTCGAAATGCAGCACATGCTCGCGACCAAGGCAGGTCGCACACTGTCACCCAGCGAACAGGTGCCCAAACGGGTGGGCCAACTCGTCCGATTCAGGCAAAACCGGAGAAAGAAGTGGAATTTGGCCACAATCCGTGCGCTATAGCTCACGGATTTTGGCCTTGGCCGCGGGGTGGCTGCGTGCCATGGCCTTGGCCTTGGCCGCGGGGTAGCTGCGTGCCATGGCCTTGGCCTTGGCCTCGGGGTGGCTGCGTGCCAAGGCCTTGGCCGCGGGCTGGCTGCGTGCCTAGGCCTTGGCCGCGGGCTTGTTGGGTGCCATGGCCTTGGCCGCGGGGTGGACGCGTGCCTTGGCCTTGGCCACGGGGTGGCTGCGTGCCTCGGCATTGGCGTTGGACGCCGGCTGGCTCCGTGCCTTGCTCGAAATGCAGTACATGCTCGCGACCAAGGCAGGTTGCACACTCTCACGCACACACAACACACACTCCGGCCGCGCTCCCGAGCGTGGCCCTGTGCTTTGCCTTGGCCGCGGGGTGGAAACGTGAAATTTGGCCACAATCCGTGCGCTATAGCTCACGGATTTTGGCCTTGGCCGCGGGGTGGCTGCGTGCCATGGCCTTGGCCTTGGCCGCGGGGTAGCTGCGTGCCATGGCCTTGGCCTTGGCCTCGGGGTGGCTGCGTGCCAAGGCCTTGGCCGCGGGTTGGCTGCGTGCCTAGGCCTTGGCCGCGGGCTTGTTGGGTGCCATGGCCTTGGCCGCGGGGTGGACGCGTGCCTTGGCCTTGGCCACGGGGTGGCTGCGTGCCTCGGCATTGGCCTTGGACGCGGGCTGGCTCCGTGCCTTGCTCGAAATGCAGCACATGCTCGCGACCAAGGCAGGTTGCACACTCTCACGCACACACAACACACACTCCGGCCGCGCTCCCGAGCGTGGCCCTGTGCTTTGGCGTTGGCCGCGGGGTGGCTGCGTGGCTTGGGCTTGGCCGCGGGCGAGCATTTGGCCAAAATGTGAGCACACGGTCTTCGCCGTTTCTTCGTATTCTTGGACCAAAAACTGAGATCCACACCTACCTTCCACTTCTTTCTCCGGTTTTGCCTGAATCGGACGAGTTGGCCCACCTGTTTGGGCACCCGTTCCCTGCCGGTAAGATGGCCTTAAAACGAGTTTCGGAGATCGGAATTGGATTCCGTTTTCTCCCGCCACCGACTCCCACCAAACCCGACCACACCAGCCCAAAATCCCACGCCGCCCCCGAAACGCGAAATTTGGCCACAATCCGTGTGCTATAGCTCACGGATTTTGGTAATTCTGGCGGAAAAATGGGCGCAGGGCCATCCGCATTATTTTTGCCATTTCTTCGGGAGGAAAGCAGTACTTGCGCCGTGAGGAGGCCCCCGGCCCAGTACTACCACAATCGGACCAATTCGAGGGCACGTTTCGTCCCCTTTTCGCACCCCCGCACCCTCGGTAAATCGGAGGTCCGAACCTCGTTTTACGGCCGATTTACCGAACGTTCGGGGGTGTGAAAAGGGGACGAAACGTGCCCGCGAATTGGTCCGGTTGTGGTAGAACTGGGCCGGGGGCCTCCTCACGGAGCTAGTACTATTTTGCGTTCAAAGAAATGGCGAAAATAATGCGGGAGGCCCTGCGCCCATTTTTCCGCCCGAAAAGTCCAAAATCCCTAGGCCAAGGCCGTGTGCTGTAGCTCACGGATCTTGGCCAACTTTCGCGTTTCCGGGGCGGGGCAGGATTTTGGGGTGATGCATTAGATATGTGCGACAGTCGAACGTCGGAGAAGACGGGAATCGATTCCGAGGTCTGAACCTCGTTTTACGTCTAATTTAACGAACGTGCGGGGTTGCGAAAAGGGAACGAAACGTGACCGCGAATTGGTCCGGTTGTGGTAGAACTGAGCCGGGGGCCTCCTCACGGTGCTAGTACTGTTTTCCTCTCGAAGAAATGGCGAAAATAATGTGGGAGGCCCCGCGCCCATTTTTCCGCCCGAAAAGGCCAAAATCCGTGAGCGCGGTCTAAGTGTGTGTTGTGTGTGTGCGAGAGTGTGCGACGTGCCTTGGTCGCGAGCATGTGCTGCATTTCAAGCAAGGCACGCAGCCAGCCCGCGCCCAAAGCCAAGGCACGCAGCCTCCCCGCGGCCAAAGCCAAGGCCATGGCACCCAGCCACCCCGCGGCCAAGGCCTAGGCACGCAGCCACCACGCGGCCAATGCCTAGGCACGCAGCCACCCCGCGGCCATGGCCTAGGCACGCAGCCACCCCGCGGCCATGGCCTAGGCAAGCAGCCACCCCGCGGCCATGGCCTAGGCACGCAGCCAGCCCGCGGTCAAGGCAAGGCACGCAGCCACCCCGCTGCCAAGGGCAAGGCCATGGCACCCAGCCACCCCGCAGCCAAGTCCTAGGCATGCAGCCACTCCACGGCCAAGGCCAAGGCCATGGCACCCAGCCACCCCGCGGCCAAGGCCATGGCACCCAGCCACCCCGCGGCCAAGGCCTAGGCACCCAGCCACCCCGCGGCCAAGGCCGTGTGCTGTAGCTCACGGATATTGGCCAACTTTCGCGTTTCCGGGGCGGGGCGGGATTTTGGGGTGATGCATTAGATACGTACGACAGTTGAACGTCGGAGAAGACGGGAGTCAATTCCGAGGTCCGATCCTCGTTTTATGTCTGATTTAACGAACGTGCGGGGGTGCGAAAAGGGGACGAAACGTGCCCGCGCATTGGTCCGGTTGTGGTAGAACTGGGCCGGGGGCCTCCTCACGGTGCTAGTACTGTTTTCCTCTCGAAGAAATGGCGAAAATAATGCGGGAGGCCCTGCGCCCATTTTTCCGCCCGAAAAGGCCAAAATCCGTGAGCTATAGCACACGGATTGTGGCCAAATTTCGCGTTTCGGGAGCGGCATGGGATTTTTGCCTGGCGTGGTCGGGTTTGGTGGGAGTCGGTGGCGGGAGAAAACGGAATCCAATTCCGAGCTCCGAAACTCGTTTTACGGCCATTTTACCGCCAGAGAACGGGTGCCCAAACGGGTGGGCCAACTCGTACGATTCAGGCAAAACCGGAGAAAGTGGTGGAAGGTAGGTGTGGATCTCAATTTTTGGTCCAAGAATACGAAGCAACGGCGAGGACCGTGTGCTCACATTCTGGCCAAATGCTCGCCCGCGGCCAAGGCCAAGGCACAGTGCAAGCCTCGAGCTCCCTATCCTTGCCCCGGGAGCGCGGCCCAAGTTTGTGTTGTGTATGCGCGAGATTGTGCGACGTGCCTTGGTCGCGAGCATGTGCTGCATTTTGAGCAAGGCACGCAGCCAGCCCGCGGCCAAGGCCATGGCCATGGCACCCAGCCACCCCGCGGCCAAGGCCAAGGCCATGGCACCCAGCCACCCTGCGGCCAAGGCCAAGGCCATGGCACCCAGCCACCCCGCGGCCAAGGCCAAGGCACGCAGCCACCCCGTGGCCAAGGCCAAGGCACGCAGCCACCCCGTGGACAAGGCCAAGGCCATGGCACCCAGCCACGCCGCTGCCAAGGCCTAGGCACGCAGCCACCCTGCGGCCAAGGCCGTGTGCTCTAGCTCACGGATCTTGGCTATCTTTCGCGTTTCCGGGGCGGTGCGGGATTTTGGAATGATGCGTTAGATACGTGCGACAGTCGAACGTCGGAGTAGACGGGAGTCGATTCCGAGGTGCGAACCTCGTTTTACGGCCGATTTACCGAACGTTCGGGGGTGCGAAAAGGGGACGAAACGTGCCCGCGAATTGGTCCGGTTGTGGCAGAACTGGGCCGGGGGCCTCCTGACGGTGCTAGTACTGTTTTGCGCTCAAAGAAATGGCGAAAATAATGCGGGACGCCCTGCGACCATTTTTCCGCCAAAAAAGGCCAAAATCCGTGAGCTATAGCACACGGATTGCGGCCAAATTTCGTCTTTCGGGGGCGGCGTGGGATTTTTGGCTGGTGTGGTCGGGTTTGGTGGGAGTCAGTGGCGGGAGAAAACAGAATCCAATTCCGTGCTCCGAAACTCGTTTAACGGCCATTTTACCGCCAGAGAACGGGTTCCCAAACGGGTGGGCCAACTCGTCCGATTCAGGCAAAACCGGAGAAAGAAGTGGAAGGTAGGCGTGGATCTCAGTTTTTGGTCCAAGAATGCGAAGCAATGGCGAGGACCGTGTCCTCACATTTTGGACAAATGCTCGCCCGCGGCCAAGTCCAAGCCCAAGGCACACGGCCACCCCGCGGCCAAGGCCAAGGCACAGGGCCACGCTCGAGCTCCCTATCCTTGCCCCGGGAGCGCGGCCCAAGTGTGTGTTGTGTGTGCGCGAGAGTGTGCGACGTGCCTTGGTCGCGAGCATGTGCTGCAATTCGAGCAAGGCACGGAGCCAGCCCGCGGCCAAGGCCAAGGCCGAGGCACGCAGCCACCCCGTGGCGAAGTCCTAGGCACGCGTCCACCCCGCGGCCAAGGCCATGGCACCCAGCCAGCCCGCGGCCAAGGCCTAGGCACGCAGCCACCCCGAGGCCAAGGCCTTGGCACACAGCCACCCGGTGGCCAAGGACAAGGCCATGGCACCCAGCCAACCCGCGGCCAAGGCCGAGGCACGTAGCCACCCCGCGGCCAAGGCCAAGGCCGTGTGCGGTGCGGGATTTTGGGGTGATGCATTAGATACGTGTGACAGTCGAGCGTCGGAAAAGGGGGGAGTCAATTTCGAGGTCCGAACCTCGTTTTACGGCCGATTTACCGAGGGTTCGGGGGTGCGAAAAGGGGACAAAACGTGCCCTCGAATGCGTCCGATTGTGGTAGAACTGGGCCAGCGGCCTCCTCACGGCGCTAGTACTGCTTTCCGCTCGAAGAAATGGCAAAAAGAATGCGGGAGGCCCTGCGCCCATTTTTCCGCCAGAAAAGGCCAAAATCCGTGAGCTATAGCACACGGATTGTGGCCAAATTTCGCGTTTCGGGGGTGGCGTGGGATTTTGGGCTGCCGTGGTCGGGTTTGGTGGGAGTCGGTGGCGGGAGAAAACGGAATCCAATTCCGAGCTCCGAAACTCGTTTTACGGCCTTCTTACCGGCAGCGAACGGGTGCCCAAACGGGTGGGCCAACTCGTCCGATTCAGGCAAAACCGGAGAAAGAAGTGGAAGGTAGGTGTGGATCTCAGTTTTTGGTCCAAGAATACGAAGAAACGGTGAGGACCGTGTGCTCACATTTTGGCCAAATGCTCACCCGCGGCCAAGGCCAAGCCACGCAGCCACCCCGCGGCCGACGCCAAGGCACAGGGCCACGCTCGAGCTCCCTATCCTTGCCTCGGGAGCGCGGCCGGAGTGTGTGTTGTGTGTGTGTGAGAGTGTGCGACCTGCCTTGGTTGCGAGCATGTGCTGCATTTCGAGCAAGGCACGGAGCCAGCCCGCGGCCAAGGCCAAGGCCGTGGCACGCAGCCACCCGGTGGCCAAGGACATGGCACGCGTCCAGCCCGCGGCCAAGGCCATGGCACCCACCCAGCCCGCGGCCAAGGCCATGTCACCCAGCTAGCCCGCGGCCAAGGCCTAGGCACGCAGCCAGCCCGTGGGCAGGGCCTTGGAACGCAGCCACCCCGAGTCCAAGGACAAGGCCATGGCACGCAGCCACCCCGCTGCCAAGGCCAAGGCCGTGTGCTGTAGCTCACGGATCTTGGCCAACTTTTGCGTTTCCGGGGCGGTGCGGGATTTTGGGGTGATGCATTAGATACGTGCGACAGTCGAGCGTCGGAAAAGAGGGGAGTCGATTTCGAGGTCAGAACCTCATTTTACGGCCGATTTACGGAGGGTGCGGGGGTGCGAAAAGGGGACGAAATGTGCCCTCGAATTGGTCCGATTGTGGTAGAACTGGGCCGGGGGCCTCCTCACGGCGCAAGTACTGCTTTCCGCTCGAAGAAATGGCAAAAAGAATGCGGGAGGCCCTGCGCCCATTTTTCCGCCAGAAAAGGCCAAAATCCGTGAGCTATAGCACACGGATTGTGGCCAAATTTCGCGTTTCGGGTGCGGCGCGGGATTTTGGCCTGGCGTCGTCGGGTTTGCTGGGAGTCGGTGGCGGGAGAAAACGGAATCCAATTCCGAGCTCCAAAATGCGTTTTACGGCCATCTTACCGGCAGCGAACGGGTGCCCAAACGGGTGGGCCAACTCGTCCGATTCAGGCAAAACCGGAGAAAGAAATGGAAGGTAGGTGTGGATCTCAGTTTTTGGTCGAAGAATACGAAGAAATGACGAGGACCGTGTGCTCACATTTTGGCCAAATGCTCGCCCACGGCCAACGCCAAGGCACAGGGCCATGCTCAAGCTCCCTATCCTTGCCTCGGGAGCGCGGCCGGAGTGTGTGTTGTGTGTGCGTGAGAGTGTGCGACCTGCCTTGGTCGCGAGCATGTGCTGCATTTCGAGCAAGGCACGGAGCCAGCCCGCGGCCAAGGCCAAGGCCGAGGCACGCAGCCACCCCGCGGCCAAGTCCAAGGCACGCGTCCACCCCGCGGCCAAGGCCATGGCACCCAGCCATTCCGCGGCGAAGGCCATGGCACCCAGCCAGCCCGCGGCCAAGGCCTAGGCACGCAGCCAGCCCGCGGCCAAGGCCTTGGCACGCAGCCACACCGAGGCCAAGGCCAAGGCCATGGCACGCAGCCACCCCACTGCCAAGGCCAAGGCCATGGCACGCAGCCACCCCGCGGCCAAGGCCAAATGCTCACATTTTGGCCAAATGCTCGCCCGCGGCCAAGGCCAATCCACGCAGCCACCCCGCGGCCAACGCCAAGGCACAGGGCCACGCTCGAGCTCCCTATCCTTGCCTCGGGAGCGCCGCCGGAGTGTGTGTTGTTTGTGTGTGAGAGTGTGCGACCTGCCTTGGTCGCGAGCATGTGCCGTATTTCGAGCAAGGCACGGAGCCAGCCCACGGCCAAGGCCAAAGCTGAGGCACGCAGCCACCCCGTGGCCAAGGCCAAGGCACGCGTCCACCCAATTTGCCAAGGCCATGGCACCCAGCAACCCCGCGGCCAAGGCAAAGGCATGCAGCCAGCCCGCGGCCAAGGCCTTGGCACGCAGCCACCCCGAGGGCAAGGGCAAGGCCATGGCATGCAGCCACCCCGCTGCCAAGGCCAAGGCCATGGCACGCAGCCACCCCGCGGCCAAGGCCAAGGGCGTGTGCTGTAGCGCACGGATCTTGCCCAACTTTCGCGTTTCCGGGGGTACGGGATTTTGGGGTGATGCATTAGATACCGCGACAGTCGGCGTTGGAAAAGAGGGGAGTCGATTTCGAGGTCCGAACCTCGCCTTTACGGCCGATTTACCGACGGTGCGGGGTGCGACAAGGGGACCAAACGTGCCCCCGAAGTGGTCCGATTGTGGTCGAACTGGCCCGGGGCCTCCTCACGGCGCAAGTACTGCTTTCCGCTCGAAGAAATGGCAAAAATAATGCGGGAGGCCCTACGCCAATTTTTCTGCCAGAAAAGGCCAAAATCCGTGAGCTATAGAACACGGATTGTGGCCAAATTTCACGTTTCGGGGGCGGCATGGGATTTTGTGCTGGCGTCGTCGGGTTTGGTGGGAGTCGGTGGTGGGAGATAACGGAATCCAATTCCGAACTCCGAAACTCATTTTACGCCCATCTTACCGGCAGCAAACGGGTGCCCAAACGGGTGGGCCCACTCGTCCAGTTCTATAGCTCACGCAAAACCGGAGAAAGAAGTGGAAGGTAGGTGTGGATGTTCGTTTTTGGTCCAAGAATACGAAGAAATGGCGAGGACCGTGTGATCACATTTTGGTCAAATGCTCGCCCGCGGCAAAGGCCAAGCCACGCAGCCACCCCGCGGCCAACGCCAAGGCACAGGGCCACGATCGAGCTCCCTATCCTTGCCTCGGGACGCGGCCGGAGTGTGTGTTGTGTGTGCGTGAGAGTGTGTGACCTGCCTTGGTCGCGAGCATGTGCTGCATTTCGAGCAAGGCACGGAGCCAGCCCGCGGCCAAGGCCAAGGCCGAGGCACGCAGCCACCCCGTGGCCAAGGCCTAGAGACCTAGCCAGCCCGCGGCCAAGGCCATGACACCCATCCTGCCCGCGGCCAAGGCCTAGGCACACAGCCAGCCGCGGCCAAGGCCTAGGCACCCGGGCCAGCCGCGGCCAAGGCCTTGGCACGCAGCCACCCCGAGGCCAAGGCCAAGGCCATGGCACGCAGCCACCCCGCAGCCAAGGCCAAGGCCGTGTGCTGTAGCTCACGGATCTTGGCCGTTGTTCCGGGCGGTGTGGGATTTTGGGGTGATGCATTAGAAACGTGAGACAGTCGAGCGTTTGGAAAGAGACCAAAAACGAGAGGTCCAACCTACCTTCACGGCCGATTTACCGGTTTTGCCGCGGTGCGATAAGGGGCCCAAACGTGCCCTCGAATTGGTCTGATTGTGGTAGAACTGGGCCGGGGCCTCCTCACGGCACAAGCACCGGTTTCCGCTCGAAGAAATGGCAAAAATAATGCGGGAGGCCCTGCGCCCATTTTTCCGCCAGAAAAGGGCAAAACCGTGAGCTATAGCACACGGATTGTGGCCAACAGTACTTGCGCGCCGTGAGGAGGCCCCGGCCCAGTACTACCACAATCGGACCAACCGCGGGCACATTTCATCCCCTTTTCGCATCCCCGCACCCTCGGTAAATCGGCCAAAACGAGGTTCGACCTCGAAATCGACTCCCCTCTTTTCCAACGCTCGACTGTCGCACGATCTAATGCATGACCCAATATCCCGCACCGCCCGAAACGCGGAAGTTGGCCAAGATCCGTGAGCTACAGCACACGGCCTTGGCCTTGGCCTCGTGGTGGCTGCGTGCCATGGCCTTGGCCGCGGGCTGGCTGGGTGACATGGCCTTGTCCGCGGGTTGGACGCGTGCCTTGGCCTTGTCCGTGGAGTGGCTGCGTGCCTCTGCCTTGGCCTTGGCCGCGGGCTGGCTCCGTGCCTTGCTCGAAATGCAGCACATGCTCGCGACCAAGGCAGGTCGCACACTCTCACGCACACACAACACACACTCTGGCCGTGCTCCCGAGGCAAGGATAGGGAGTCGAGCGTGGCCCTGTGCCATGGCGTTGGCCGCGGGTGCCTGCGTGGCTTGGCCTTGGGCGGGTGCCTGCGTGGCTTGGCCTTGGCCGCGGGCGAGCATTTGGCCAAAATGTGAGCACACGGTACTCGCCGTTTCTTCTTATTCTTGGACCAAAACTGAGATCCACACCGACCTTCCACTTCTTTCTCCGGTTTTGCCTGAATCGGACGAGTTGGCCCACCAGTTTGGGCACCCGTTCGCTGCCGGTAAGATGGCCATAAACGAGTTTCGAGCTCGGAATTGATTCCGTTTTCTCCCGCCACCGACTCCCACCAAACCCGACGACGCCTCCAGAAATCCCACGCCGCCCCGAAACGCGAAATTTGGCCACAATCCGTGTGCTATAGCTCACTGATTTTGGCCTTTTCTGGAGGAAAATGGGCGCAGGGCCTCCCGCATTATTTTTGCCATTTCTTCGAGCGGAAAGCAGTACTTGCGCCGTGAGGAGGCCCCCGGCCCATTTCTACCACAATCGGACCAATTCGTGGGAACGTTTCATCCCCTTTTCGCACCTCCGTACCCTCGGTAAATCGGCCGTAAAATGAGGTTCGGACCCCGAAATCGACTCCCCTCTTTTCCGACGTTCGACTGTCGCACGTATCTAATGCATCACCCCAAAATCCCGCACCGCCCCGGAAACGCAAAACTTGGCCAGGATCCGTGAGTGACAGCACCGACCTTGGCCTTGGGCCGCTGGCTCGCTGGGTGCCATGGCCTTGGCCGCGGGCTGGCTGGGTGCCATGGCCTTGGCAGCGGGTGGCTGCATGGCTTGGCCTTGGCCGCTGGGCGAGCATTTGGCCAAAATGTGAGCACACGGTCCTCGCCATTTCTTCGTATTCTTGGAGAAAAAACTGAGATCCACACCTACCTTCCACCTCTTTCTCCAGTTTTGCCTGAATCGGACGAGTGGGCCAACCCGTTCGGGCACCCGTTCGCTGCCGGTAAGATGGCCGTAAACGAGTTTCGAGCTCGGAATTGATTCCGTTTTCTCCCGCCACCGACTCCCACCAAACCCGACCTAGCCAGCCGAAAATCCCACGCCGCCCCGAACGCGAATTTGGCCACAATCCGTGTGTTATAGCTCACGGATTTGGGCCTTTTCTGGCAGAAAATGGGTGCTGGGCCTCCCGCATTATTTTCGCCATTTCTTCGAGCGGAAAACAGTACTTGCACCGTGAGGAGGCCCCTGGCCCAGTTCTACCACAATCGGACCAATTCGGGCACGTTTCGTCCCCTTTTCGCACCCCGCACCATCGGTAAATCGGCCGGAAAACGAGGT
>JASUUG010001234.1:0-45394 GCA_030449905.1 Luvunga scandens
GTACCTGGAACATTTGTTTCTGAAGCAGCTGGATCCTGCGGTTTTTCTTGAGGATCTGTTACCTTCGATGGTCCCTCAGAAGCTGCTTCATTAGGAATAGATGCTACCGGAGCACTTTCTACTGAAGCAGAAGCAGAAGCAGAAGCAGAAGCAGAAGCAGAAGCAGCCAGATCTGAATTACTTTCCGAGGATTGAATAGGGGCTTTATCACCTGAAGTCGGTTCGCTACCCTCTCCTGGGGGTGGAGCACTTTCTTCTGTTGGTGTCGTTGTAGGTGGTGCTTCTACAGCCAACTGTTCTCTTGGTTGCTGCTGTGAACCTTCGATTGCCAGCGGTTTGCCTTGTTGCTGCTGTGAACCTTCTATTGCCAACGGTTTGCCTGGTGGCTGCTGTGAATTCAGTGAACCAGGAACAGGTTTCTTCTGAATGGTAATTGAACCAAGAGATGGCATCCCTAGTGGAAGAATTTCAATTGGAGGTTTCTTCCCTGCTTCAGCGAGGCTTGTAAACGGGTTCTTCAGGAACGAAGAATGCAGCTGCAGCATCAGTCTTTGTTGTTGGAGTATGATCAACCTTCTGTAGCATTTTGTTCCAAGCCTCAACCAAGTTCTTTAGTGATGGTCGCCCATGAGCCTGAGAATTCACAGTTTGGTTACATCAGAGTATCAAATAAGGGTTAAAACTAAACAGTTTTTACAAACAGGTCGTACATGAGCATGAAGCACAGCCTCAGCAAGCATTCCGTATCCTGCATGCCTTCTCCATGAGAGCATTGTCACCCAAAACTGCAGCTGAAAACGCTGCTTCACGTCCCAAAAGCCAAGTGAGATCAAATTATTTACCAAACCCTGCAGGACATGTGCACGATTGATTGATGAACTAAGATGATACAAAAGAAACCATCAAGATCAGTAAAACACAGCGCAAGGCTGAAATTCTCTTGCACGCATCATTTTAATTCAGAACCAGTGAAACAGAACCAGTCATACATAAAATTATAAATGGATTAACGGAAAAAATTATTTTACTGTAGATAAGTGATAAAACATGTTATGGCATGCATCAAACAGCTATTAGAATTGATGGGCAGGAGAAACACGAATAAAAGTCACAGTACATACACTAAGTCGTGGTCAACTCTCCATGGTTTGCAAGTCGAGAGTAAGACCTCTTAACTCATGACCCTGCAATGCTCCTTTACTGAACCTGCAGCAGCTAATCTCTTGAGAGCTTCACGAGCAATGTTAGCTTGTCCAGTAGCATCTGCAGCATGATGAGATCCAGAAACTCCTTGGCAAATTTCACTATTCCTTGAACGGCTTCCACGATATTTTCCTTCTTGGTTGTTAAAGTAAGAATATCATTTAAATCAAGCCCTGATGATCTTGTCCTATGTCCCTGCTATTGCTCATCGTAATAAGGCACTGAAGAGCTCTTTTCAAATCATTGCTCTGCATGGCCAGATCAATTCCAACCTGAGAAACAAGCAGAATTCATCAATCATATTGAAAACAATGACCAAACAATGTTGCTGCAATTTCTATGGTCTTGAATGACTTAATTCAATTTATTATCCAAAGAACATGAATAAGAGTCCAGTACAAAACTAACGAGTGAGATTGAAAAGCAGAAAACATGATTTCATGATGTGAACAGTGATTAATGATAATGATAGTATCCTAAACCCAGAAACAAAAAGGAATTAATTAATATTCACACACCTTTTAGATATTCCAGGCAAGTGAAGTGCTTCAGTAGCATATCCCATCCCTAGCATAAATTGTGCTAAATCATCATGATGTTCTCTACAAGCCCTACTTGCCCTGTATAACAAAAATACAAGTTAACAAACAGGACAGAATTATAATCACCATCTACAGGGAACATGTGAAATAGTAATACCATTTGACTGCACTAACAGCATCTCCGTAGGCAGCAAGACACCGGCATCGAATTCCAGGATGGCTTAGGGATAAGGCATGTGCACACATGTACCTAAAGAAGAAAATCTCGAAATGATTTTGTCATAATCTGCTAAATTACATCAGACAATTTGACCATAGTGTGCTGGAAATATATAATAAGTGAAAGGTGCAAACTAAGGATGCTCTTCCAACACAGCCAAATGTAAAACTTGCAGATTTTCCATGAGGAAGAGTACAGCCCTAGTTAGGCAAATGCAATTATATATTTCTTAGTCTCCCATCATTGTTACAATGGATATTGCAGTTTGCAGGAAGAAGCAGGGAAACAATTTAAAAGTACAACACAAAAAAAATAAATAAATAAATTTAAAAATTCTTATATGCATATATTGACCATTGAAAGCAGAATTGAACAATTTATTTACATATTCTCATCATAGACTACAATATATAAGTGCAATTTTTTATGACTAGATAAACGTTTAATTTAACAATATAAAACCAAGGACTCTTATTGTCCAGTAGATAAAGTTTCAAATTAGTGAAAAGGACTCTTAATAAGCATCAACATTTGGTCTAAACTGCCCTAAGACCAGAAAGCGAACAACTAAAATAACAAAACTAATGAAAGGAAACAAGAAAGAGAGTAAACGTATCACAAACTTTGCAAAGAAAGAATTAGTGATGAACTATTTTAATTTTACTGTGAAATAAAAAACTATAAAAAAGCACCTATTGGGCAATATCTATTAGTTATTTCTTATTTACAAACATAAACAAACTGAACATGTATTCACTTTCTCCCAAAAACAAAATGAAAATGGCTAGCAAAACAAGATCAGAGAGGAGCCCTTAAGTAGCCATTGGATTCTTGAAGCAAATAGGGTCCAGTTACCTATCAATAAGCCAAAGAACTCCATCTTTAACACCCACAACAACTAGGGGTCCTATTGGTCGTTTCTGTTCTGTTGGAAAACGAGTGACTGCCACAGCCACCCTCCACCACCAACAGCTATTTCATTAACCTTTCTTTCTTCCATGTCTTTTTGGCATCATAGAATCATCCCCTTCAACTTTAGTTTGTTTTGCATCGTCAAGAACGGTGGGACTGAAGGCATGTTGAAAAAGAAGCTAGCGGACCACCTGAATGAAGAAAGATTCATACATATAGGAAAAATACAGATTTCCTTATTTGCATAACAAAGGTAATAATTGGGTGCATGCCTTTGTGTGTCTGTATAAATGAGCATGTAAATATGCATTTCCAAATGAACTACTTGAGACAATTTAGACCAAACACAGCAACAAAAGAATATCAGTCAACAGAATGCTGCTTATAAATGCTACCCTGTGCAGCAAGCATTCAGATGTAGGAAGTGGGTAAGCCCAAATTGATTTTTAGCCCCTACATCCCAAGGATTTGAACACAGGTGGCCAGCCAAGTAGAGCTGCTTGAAACCACTCAGCCATGCACCTGGGGGCACGGAGCATTCAGAATAAATTTTGGAAGGTCTTTCAGCAATAGCTAACCCCACTTTTACCTTTCAAAAGATGCTTTTCAAGCTCTATATAGTTATCATATAATTATAGGAAGTACATAGATAGCCTATAAAGAAAAGCATAAAAAACTACACTTCATTTGAAAGTTTCAGTGAATAAAACAGACAGATAATTAAGACAGTAAATTTTCATGATGATTTTCACCAACAGAGAGCTTAACACAATTGAATTATGCGTCTCTAACCCTCAATAACATTAGAGTTCTCTCAACTTCAGCTCAGCTTAACTTTCGTCGTTTGTTGCACTAAAATACTCCTAGCTAGACAAAAAACTAACTTCAGAGCTAAAATAAGGTACCAAACTCTCTCAGCAGGCCGACAGAAATCTAAATAGCAATTACAGTATTCCAGTAGAAATGAACTTGAAATGCATACAATAGACATAAAGTCATCAACCTGTAGCATTGGGGGTCTCAACTTTATCCTTTCTTGAGCAGCAGTCTGGGGACTCTCTACTGCAATAAGGGCCAATTCCCCATGCTCAGCAACAGCTCTTGCTTGTGCCTCTTTCAATTTCATCTCCTCTTTCATCTTCATTGTTTCTACATCTTTGGCTGCAACTCCAGCATCCACAAAAACGCATCTGCAAAATAGCATGCCGAACATGCATGGTACACTCATTACTGCAATTCACAAAACCACCTTACACACTCTCACAAACACGTGTACATATATTTATTGTAATTTTCCGATAAGAGATTCCTTATAGATAATGACTATCTATCTACACACACACACACACACACACACACACACACGTATAGTTCTCTAGTGAGGGGGCATCTAAAGTGAGGACGTCACAAAAATACAAAACAGCACAGATTTCAAACACATTAAAAACTGTGTTTTTTTGTCAGTTAGTCGCATCCTCACATTGTTAATGCCCTCACTAGAGAATGATTATCTCTCTGTGTGTTTGTGTGTACACATACATACATATACGTATATACATATGTAAATACTAATACACGTACATATATACATACAAACGTACATATAGACATACGTATATACGTATAAACGTAGGCATATACGTATGTGTGTGTGTGTATTACGTATATACGTATATGTATGTATATATATATAAAGAGGAATAGGCAAGCTACAGAAAATAATAAGAGAGAACCCTATTATAGCTAATTTAAGAATAGTATGACACTTGATAACCAGTGTTTCAAGTAGGTAACTATGTAAGAAACTTCACATTAATAGTGATCCCCTTTTCAAGTCTTGGAAACAAAGGCAACAGTAAGCCTTTATTCAATGTAGAGACATTTATCATTCTTTGTATTCAGCTAGAATTTTCCTTAATAACCTAAACATCAAAATGTTAATTCCAGATATTCCATGTCATGAGCACTTTTAAGTATAAAACTGACAAAAAAGGATAAAGAATGTGGTAGATTTCTGAACCAATTGAATAGGAACATGAGATTTGAACCAATATCTTACTCAATGGTAGTTGGTGTGACCACAAACAGCTGCCTCCGATGCCAAACAGCTCCTGTAGCATAGGGTATCGCAACATCTCCCAGGTATCTATATTGAGGGCGCAGGAAGATATGACTATGTAATGTTGATAAGCGAAAGCACAATACTCAACAGTTTGGTCCCATGCAGTCCATTCTGGCTGAGGAAGTAGGCCACCCACAGGCAGAAAAGTTTCCCAGCTGCACATTAAAACCTAAATTAAACATTATATACAATAAAAATGGAACCCATACAGATCTTATTAATCTGCAGACAAAAAATATATTTCATGAATGTATACCATTTGATACATTTGAAAAGAAACCACTGAGAGAATCACGTAAATAGCAATGTGATACCTTGGGTTTTCAACAGGAAAAGTTGATCTGATTTAAACCTAGAGGCTGAAGAGAACACACACAGCATTATAAGGTCTAAGGACCAATAGAATCCAAAATGACCATGTTGATTACAGGATTAAGAGGAGACTCTGCAAGTTGACAGGATTCGCAGGAAAAATGCAACTGGATAATTTTGGACATTGCTTGTGAGGTGAGGACCTATGATGGATGATTGAAAACAAATTAAACCTTTTTCTTCTGCTCTAAGAAGGACTCCTCCTCTATATTCAAGACCAAAATTGCAAGGGAAGGGAATAGAAGAATTTCGTTCAATACTTATTTTCTAGCACTTCCACAAAACATTAAGGAAAATGACAGGATGGATGAGCATACACCACAAAGATAATAATCCATCACTATTGAGTGCTTCAATACATTGAAATGAAAATGACCAAAAACAAACCAAGACAGTCCAACAATTAATGCCTCAAAGCTGAAAACTTCAGGTTTTACAACAATAGCCTCTTGATGAAAGATATGTAAAACAAACAACTTCCATCCTCACCTGTATAGCTGAAAGTTTTGAGGCGCAGCCTCAGCAGGAGATTTTTGAGAAGAAAATCCATCATCAAAAGTTGTGAAAGAAGAAAGGCCACTACTTCCAAAACCTGACAGAGGCATAGACTGAATTGTTGAAATAGCAGTTGCAGCAATAGGGCTAATCCTTCGAGATGTTCGATAGGCCACGCCAAGTAGTGCTCCCCCATGCAAGCCAATAACCTGCAAGAATAAATTTTCTATGAGAAAGGAAATCAGCACTTAAAGTTTCTGGGTTGTGGGTCAAATGATCAGAACATTGCCATGCAAAGGTAGATGCAGGAGGTACCTAGCCCTATCAGTTTCAAATTAGGCATCAGTAACTGGAATTAGATCATGACCTACAATTTAGACCTAACTTTCAATATAAGAACACAGACGAGGAGATCAGATAGAGCGAGATAAGCCACAGACACTGAAGGAGTTATATTTCTCCCACTGTTTTATTATGTTAAAAATACAAATTCAGATAAATTATTCCAACAAATCCCTTTAAAATTTAAATCTCATAACAGTTCAGTGTACAGTCAGGAAATCAGTTCTGCTATATATTTAAATGGAAAAAGCAAATGACATGTAAAGATGCAACCAAAACATATCTGTTTGAAAGGAGATACAACTACAACATTGCCTAGAACAGGGAAAAGACACTTGATTAAGCCCCTCAGTTCCAGGCTCATGAGAACACATAATGGTACAAAGTAGACAAAATAAAGCCACTAAAATAATTAAAATGAATGTGAAAAAAACACATTCAGGTGGAAATTAAAATAAGTTTATATAAGATGATTAAATATACCACAAGCACTGAATCATCTCTCCATTTTTATTTTCTAAGTTGATTAAACAATTGGCACAAGACCATTAAGAAAATAAATCTAAGTTCTCTTAAGCGTTCATATTTCCTTTTTATAATTTGCCCAAAAAAAAAAATGTGAAAGGCTTGGACATGACACAAAAATAGCAGATAATTGCCAGCATCATAAATAACAGAAAGATTAACTTAGCTTGACAAACTAGATAGTTTGAAGAAAAGAAAAAAGATAAAAAAAAATTAGTTGATGAAACAATTGGCTAAAGAACGTTAAAAAAAATAAATCTAAGTCTTAAAGAATTTGGATTTCCTTTTTAGCATTTCCAAAACACATGGGAAATGTTTGGTCATGACTCAAAACTAGCAGATAATTGCCAGCATGATAAATAACAGAAAAGATTAACTTAGCTTAACAAACGTCATAGTCAAAAGTATCTGTTTTAGAACTCAGTGAAAATAGAAAGGTATAGGGATTTCTGGGTATCCATTAAACATTTCTATAAAACCATAAAATGCTGTCAAAGTTTGATATTCGATTCTTTAAAACTAAGAAAATGGTATACATGGAGAAAGACTGAAAGATATCAAATACCGGTTCACTGGAGCCACCTATAGACCTCATTAATATATTTGATGTCCCATCATCCAACAAGATACTGAGCTTGAACAGTAGCCGAGGAAGCAGCAGAAGCAGCTGCTGCTTGGGCTGCAGCTGCAGCAGCAGCAGCTTCTTTTGCTCTTCTTGATGAAACCCCCTTAGGAATTATAGGAAGCCTAGGAGTTAATGCAGATTCCAATATAGCAAATCTGTCACGACAAGTATCCCATGCTAAAAGCCTTGCACTGCCTGAATCAACAATGGACCAGTCGCTGACCTTGTAGACAGAAAAGTAGGGAATATCGGGCCAGACTACTGCAAGATACCTGAAATCAAATTGTGCGATAATAAGAAGCTATCATGTCACGCGAATCAAATACAGAGAATTCAATTTCAGCTGAAATTTCTCATTTTAGAGTACAATATAAGTCATTATCATGTAAATAAGAAGCAATTAGAGCAGGCTTTCACAAGAATATAAGTTCTCTTCAGCTTTGGCATATATTAGCACAAACATGATTTACATTTTTTATATGGTTTATATTAGCACAAAAATAGATTTACATTTTTATATGGCATAAAAATGGTGAAATAACCAAATACATCACTGCAACTGCATTTGTATATCGAATCATCTGCTTTAATATGCTTTGAAACTGAACAACACAAAAGCCAAATAACCCATAGTGTTACAAAGAAAGTCAAAGAAACTTACTTCCCTGAACTGCTTACAGAAAGAATCGAATATGAATCATGAGGAACAGGGGTGCTGATGTGCTTTTGATCTGCTTAATTTGCAATGCATCAGGTGAGTCCCCTTCAACCTTCCCGTTTCAGATAAGGAGCCATTATTTCCAAGAGACGGATTCGCAGCACTAGATAACTGAAAGTTCAGTAGTTTTAACTCCCTTTCAACTATGTAGACAGCTGAGTGGTCGCGACTTCCTGAGGGTGTTGGTAGGGGAGCTACAGCTGGGAGAGACCGAGGATCAAATTCACTGATAATAACACCAACATTGGTACCAGTAGCAACAAGGTGAGGCTGTAAAGAATGTGCCACCATACAGTAAACCTGTAGTAGAAATTTATGGATATCAAGTAAGATGTAATCAAGGACAACACAAATAACACTGGTTAAAGGGCCTTGCTTCAAATGGATGAGTAACATTTCATTCAAGAAACCCAATTAGAAAACTGTATGAAGCATCGAAATACTATAAGAGTTCACAAACAGAAAGGAGCCACTAATATGGAAATTTTGAAAGTAACTACTACTTACCCTAAGTTTCTTATGGTGTGCTAGAACTTGAGGAGGTACTAATGAAGAAAGTTCACACAATGGCCTTGTCAGAGCTGAATACGTGGGATGTTCAATAGCCCTGCCAAAAGTTCAAACAATGTTCTAAGGTCCTTCATATATAATCGACTAAACGGTATAATGTTAAACTCTGTCAATATTTAAATCCTTTTCTGGGAGCAGCAATGATTTTCTCATTGATAACAGCACAAAGACCCTCATAAACAACTGATAAGAAGATCTGTAACAAATGTGGCTGGTGAAGGGTATGAGCTTACCATACATGGGAATCTTTGACACAAGTCAAAATGTCAAGATTTGGAGCTCGAGGATGACACCAAGATGCCACACTGTGGCAAGCAAGTTTTGGAACAGGTTTAATTCGCCGCAGCTCCTGTGATTGAAAATTTAATAAATGTAAAAAGAATATGCCAGGGTTTTACTCTTATCTTTCAATAATAACAAGCACTTTTACAAAAGCAACAAATCCTCAAACTTGTAAAAGTACCTTAAAAGAGACTGTATCCCATATGGCTAACGTCTTATCTGCACCAATTGTAATTAGTTGCGGAGAACCTCCCATCACTCTAGAAAGTTCAACAGCCACAACCCCACCATCATGTGCCTATTGGTATCGTATATAAAAAGAAAAAATGTCACTGGTACAAGAACCACAACAATTGCATAAAATACAATCTGCATTCATGAAGCCACAAGTACAAGCACAGAAATAATAAAGAAGAAGAATGGAAACAAATTTGTCCAAAGTACATTTACCAAAAGAGAAAGCATCTCAATAAAAAATAAACCATTAACAATCTAGAATTATTCTTAAGTACTGGAAGAAAAGACTGAGAAAGAAAGGATACAGAATGCCAGGACAAGCATGTTCAGAAAATAGAAAGCGTGGAAAGTGGGATATTAATGAACAGTTACCTTTAAACTTAGCTTGGGCACAAGTTCACGTGAATCCTGACCATGGTCTGCACTCCAGAGTATAAGTAAACCATCACTACCACCTGAAACAAGGAGCGCCTACAAAAGTACCCAAAATAATCCCTTTAAACTTCCATTTTCATGTCACATAGAATGATAGAAATGAAGTGCTTTATCATTTATGATATCATTATTTCTTCCAGTACAATTTTATGTAATTTCTACAAAGATGCCTCAGCCTTTCAGGTACGCATCTCTCATTGGTGCAGCTATTTATCTTAGAAAAACAAAATGTTACAAAGCCTCACCTCATACTGTTCTGACAACTCAAGCATGTAGATAAAAAATAAACTAAGATTTCAAGCCTGACAGTAGATCCAAAAGGTGAAATATACAATGTAAACTTGAAAAACTAAACATTACCTCACCAGACGAAGCCATGAAAGTCATCAAACAAGATATCGATCCTTTATGCCCTCCAGTATATCTTCGTACAAGCTGCAGAAGAATAAAACTTAACACAACTAAAAATCATAATTAGCACAACAGAGAAAAAACTTAACCGACCACAAACCTTCCATGATATCATTGATAGAACCCTGATGACACCATCTGATGAACCAAAAGCAACAAGGGGAACATCACCAACAGCAGACCTAGAGAGGAACTCCATACTGCAAGAAATGACCATAAAATGAAAATATAATGAATGATATGTAACATGCGCTTTAAGAAGACGTGGTAAAGTAGAAGACACAATTTAGGCAAACGAAATAGCAGGAGTTTAACAAGCTATAATTTCCATAATCACAGAGTGAACAACCGTTTGGCAGAAATATAATCTCTTTTGGCATCAACACACCTTTGGCTTTTGCACACATTATAAGCATTAAAACTGATCACTATTAATTTAAGGTTCTGGAGTTGCTTAAAAAGAAGAAGCAAAAATAATACCTACTTTTTTGTTCTCATTTCTTTCCATAACAAACCAAAAATAAAGCTTTCATGATAAAATGATGTATGCTAATAGCATAGTTTCCGCCAAAAACTAACCACCAATTTCAAGGCGTCGCCTGGACAGAAAAACACACCACGCCATAACATGTGTCAACTAAAGAATTTATATCTGCTGGATAATTTTGGCTACACAATAGCACTGAAGGGTCATTACTATCATGCTAGCACAATGACTATGACCTATGAATTTCTGTAACATCTTTCTAATGTGTTAAATAATTGATATCAGACAGATTATCCATTAACAAGGAAACTAGAACACCAAAATCATTTCCTTCAGAGCAACATTAAAGCAAAAGAGCACATATCACAACTGTCAGTTGTTCAACACATTTGTCTCCCTCAAATTACAAGAATTAACAAACAGAAATAAGGTATACGGGTTCTAAACAAGAAAAAGTCATAACACACATCAGAAAATCATACAGCGATTATCTATAAATCTACAGCCACAGCTAAGAGATTACATCCATTTTTCAATTCAGAAAAAAGAAGGTACTTATTACAAAAGAACTAATCTCCGATAAAACAAAAATAAAATGAGCAAAGGTAATAAGTACTTGCCAGACAAGTGACTTGTTGTCAAGTTCCTGCTTGGGTATATCACGGCCACGCATTGTGACCAAGTCCAAAAATATGGCTTTGTTTACACAACAGATGACAAGAAAATGCCTTCCTTTAGTTGATGGAGCAGGAGACGTAAAACCTGAGGTGACATTGCTGACAGCTGTGGGAGCCTCAGCAGCCGCAGCTCGATTGCGCCAAAGTTGCCAAAATCGTACATCATCATCATAAAAGTTCACCTGCTTAACACTTGAACAAAGAAACCATATGGATACAAATCAGATTTCTATAAATGCATAAAAAAAAAGGGAAATGAAGATGCAGATGCGAATGCAGGGATCCAATTACTTACCTGCCTCCTCGCATGGCTTCTGTAGGTTTTCCTTTATGTTCTGAGAAATAAAATAAAAATAAACACTGTTAAGCAAACTAGATCGAGCAATCAATTGGTTTAGTAATTAATTAATTAGTTACTTAAAGATGACGATTATTCGAACCTAATTCGCCTTCAGCGAGCTTCTCAAGCTTGGCTCCAACCAAGCGTCTTTGATCAACGCCACCGGCTTTGAGCTCATAAATTACTTGTCGATGCTCCCAATTCCAAACAGAGACGTGATCCGATGCATCGGCTGTGACAAGCCATGGATGCGTCGGATGTAACTGAATCTTCACTATTTTATCATTTGTTGGCCGGAATGCTTTCAGCCGCAGCATATTTTTCCTCTTTTCTTCTTCTCTCTCAAAGCTCCAAAGAGCTTCTAAGAAAATTCTAAGCTATGAATTTTTCTCGCGTTATTTTTCTTCTCGCATCATTAATCTCTCATTTCCAAAGAATTCTGAAATAAGTTTTGCAATTGCAGATCTGCTTCCCAACGGTGTCGTTTTCCTTGATAGTTAGTACTCCTGGCGCGGATTAAATTAGAGTAAATGATTGTTCCCAATATTTTGTTTATTCAGTTCCTTCATAAAGTACTTGACGACCCACTTATTAGTAATTATATTATAATTATAATGTTTTTATTTTTATAATAATATCTTTCTAATTATATTCTTAGAAATATTAATAAAAAGAAAAAAATTATTAAATTAGACTTAAAAATAAAATAATTATTAATAAAATTATTGTAAAGATATTAAATATTATTTTAAATTAGTTAATATAAATTTATTTATAAATAATATTAATAAGATTGTTAAAGTGTATAAAAAATATCAATTATTCATACCAATATTTATTTTTTAATTTATTAATAAGCATTAATTATCTAATTTGTTAATTAAACTTTTTATAAATTATAAAATTAAAGTAAAACTATTGTTGCAAGATGTTATCATAAAAGTATTATTGTAAATAAAGAAAAATAAAGAGTAAATTTATAATATATTTACTATTAAAAGTATTATGAAATATTTTTTAAAGTATATACACTACATAAATATTTTAATTAAAATATATGATTAAACGAATATTTATTCATCAAATTAATATAGCAGATCATAAATAAATAAATAAATAAATAGCAGATCAAAGATCGAGGGTAATATAGTAATTAAAAGTATACCACACATTCACTTGGTCCATTTGGCAGTTGGTGGGCCTAATATGGATCCATTAGGCCATTTCCCAACAAGCCCAAAATAAAAGGTACCTCTGAGATGAAGTCTCTGAGCACTGAAGTCAAGACAGCTCGGCGCTAAACTCGGATTGTCGTTTCATACTATATATAACGCGGTTAGTTGAGAAGCGAGGGGCTTGAAAGGGTTTTTAGTTTTTCGTCTTTGTGTGTAAAGGGAACATTTGATTGCAGCTTCAACAAGGTAAGCACTCCTCTGTCGCTTTAATAATTATAATTTTTTCTTTTTATTTTTAAACAGATTATTAATCATCAATTTTTTTTGTATATTAGTCCGTTCGAGTTGATTCTTATTCATTATCTGTGAACAAAATTGGGATATTATGAAATTATCCAAAAAAAAATTTGATGGTACTTGCAATTAAGTGAATTTGACTTTACTACTGTTCTGAATCTGGTTTATATATAGATGGCAGATGAAAATGTTAGTAAAGAAATTTCTATCGGAGAGAATGGAACTTTGGAGTCAGTAAATGGAAATGAAAAGCACTCTGATGTTTCTTCGATGCAAAAAGACGAGGAAGAGGAGGAAAAAGGTGATGGTTTGCTATTCAATGATTTGTAACGTTTTTTCCACTGTATACTTGTCGTTGTGCTTGATTTTATCTTATAATTATACCCCTTCAAATGCTGCTTAAGAACACTAGTATACCTGATAAAATGAACGGCTTCACCTTTCATATTGTCGCAACTTTGATGCTCTTGCTCTTTATCTGCACTACTTAGTATAAGGTTATAGTAATCTTTTTGTTGTTTGATAATGTGCTGATGATGCTTTGAAGGGTGAACAAGATTTAGGAAAAGCAAATTATGTTAACCCTCAACAATCTGTTCACAGCCAGTTAAGTGGAGAAAGAACAGTGATAAGTCTCGTTCTCACAACACTTGTGATTTTATCATAGAGGAGAAAATATTGAAGTTGGCGTTATAGATACATGATGTCTAACAGTAAACTTATCATGACAATAAAAATTGTTTTGGACCCTGGTTATTTAAAAGCTTGCTTGCTTAAAAGACTTTGGTCAAGTTATCTGCTCACATTTTATATTAGTTATGTGGCCATTGAAGTTATTATAAATGAGCATGTACCTTTTGCTTTCTATGATGATACTTAAACAGTAATCATGCTCCTATTGGTTGAAAGGTAGCCTGACTCTAATACAAAGCTAATCTTCCTTCTTGTACCTAGTGATAATAGAATGGTGGTCTTTCTGAATCTTATTATTTTAATAACTAGTGCCTTTAAGGTTTTGATCTTAAAATTTGCTGGCCCCTTGCTAATATATGCATGAAATTTTCAACTATTTTCTAGCAGAAGTTTCATCAAAGAAGAAAAAGAAGAAAAACAAAAGCAAGTGAGAAACTTTTTCAACCTTAATGTCCTTTCTTGTTTTGAACATTTTGACTTGAAAATTACATATTGTGCCTGTCTTGGTTCTCAGGAAAAAGAAGGAACTGCCTCAGCAAACTGATCCGCCATCTATTCCTGTAGTTGATCTTTTCCCATCTGGGGAGTTTCCTGAGGGTGAAATTCAACAGTACAAAGATGAGTGAGTATTTGTTATTTTCCTTGATTACAACTTTTTTGATTTATTGCAGTTATATTTAATATTGTTTCTAAGATGGAGTTGGAATTAGTGTTCTGTGGTATATTGTTTCAACTGTGACAGATTTAACTTTGTATTGGGACACGTACCTTCTCTTCTGATTTCATATTAGTATTTTGGAAGTTAACATTTAACTCGGTGTTCCTGTATCAGTAATTTGTGGAGGACTACGTCTGAAGAGAAGAGGGAGTTGGAGCGCCTTGAAAAACCAAAATACAATTCAGTTCGCCAAGCAGCAGAAGTTCATCGACAGGTTGCTGTTTGGTCTTATGTGCATTTGTTGCTGCATAGAATAAGAACTAATTATTTTCTTTTCATTCTGTCATGGCTAGTCAAAATTGATTTTAAAATCATCATTATTTTCTTTATCTTTTATGTGTGGGAATTGGCATAGGAAACAAAGAGAAGAGTGGGTTGGGATAAAAGAAAGTTATATGATCATTATTGGTTCTTGATGTTCTATAGGTGCGGAAATACATTAAAAGCATATTGAAACCTGGAATGCTAATGACTGACCTCTGTGAAACATTGGAGAACACAGTTCGTAAACTAATATCAGAAAATGGCCTGCAAGCAGGAATTGCATTTCCTACTGGATGCTCCTTGAACTGGTGAGTTCTCTATTTATCATTTGAAGTTTCATTGATTTGATGTATTTATAGTTGTGTTGTTACTTGAAGCTCTTTTCTGTTGTCAGGGTTGCTGCACATTGGACCCCAAATAGTGGAGATAAGACTGTACTTCAGTATGATGATGTAATGAAGTTGGATTTTGGGACTCATATTGATGGTGATACCATGTTTACTCCATTTAACTTCCTATGTTGTTCTCTTGGCTTGTAACTTATCTTAAGAGGAGTTATTATGTAACATAATTGATTGGGTTCACAGGATGTATTGTTGACTGTGCATTCACGGTGGCATTCAATCCTATGTTTGATCCATTGCTTGAAGCTTCACGAGAAGCAACCAATACGGGTATCAAGGTACTTGATCTCTTAATTAAACTGCTTGTTATTTATGCATTCTTTTAAATAATCTGAGTCTCTTTGGCGATTTAGATTTATACCATACAAACTTCCACGATATCTCTCCTGTGTTTCCCAAAACATCAATAAACACTTTGGTGGAGTTGTTACATCAATAATCTGTCGTGTCATTGTTACAGTTGTCCTGGAAAACTAGTTCACCAAGTGTATGAAGCTGCTGCCTGATTCTGTTAGCTGATTTCCTCATGCAATTTACAACTAACCCACCACGCGAGTGGAACTGTTGCTTTCTATGATTTGTGTGATAATTTTATTAGTATCGAACAGTTACCAGGTTGCCTTTGATTGGAGAGGAGTGGATTAATCTCTAGGCCTTCAAGAATCTACTAGTCTAAGCTGAGGGGTTGACAGAAAGGTCATTTAGAGGGAGGAATATCTTCTCTTTTATATTTTATTCTGCTGGGTTTTCTTCATTGTCTCCATTCTCTTTCTTTGCCTGATTCACAAGACTGTTACTTTGCCCTATCTAACTCATCCCTGTTATTCTTTTACTTTACCCCTATCCTTTCCTTCCTATCCCCAAGTGCTTTTTTCGGTTGAGATATACAATTCTAAGAACATATCCACTTTTCTTCATCTATCATCTCTCAGTTATATATTTGAATTTTTTTTTTAACCTCTTTGTAATTTACAATTACTCACTAAAATGATTTTGAAAATATTTTGTGACATTTGAAGGCTCTTTTACCATTGAAACAATGTCAATTATAAATGTTTAAACTATTCAGGAAGCAGGGATCGATGTCCGACTTTGTGATGTTGGTGCCGCAATCCAAGAAGTCATGGAATCGTATGAGGTTGAAATAAATGGAAAGGTGTTTCAAGGTATAATTTTTGGAATTTTTGTTATTTTCCACTATTTTCAGTTAGTCTAACATATGGTGCATAATGGAATGTAGTTTAACTATGACGTTTGTGTGAATGTTGATGGTATCCATGTTCCTGCACATGGTTCATGCATCTTGGCCTCCTTAGCAAACTAGATGCTTTTGCTTTGTTTCCATCAATTTGTGTGTACGTCACATACAAATTTAATGGTTGTTAATTATTATCTACCAGAAAGTACTAAATTTTCTAATCAGTGGGGTTTGTTCTAGATGGTAGTGTTATCTTCACAAGTCCTTGAAAAATAAAATCATATGTTTTAGCTTACTCACAAATCACTTGGCATTTGAATTATGTAATAAAACCAAACATTGACTGCTTTACGAAACATTTATGTTTGTCTTCAAATTTTTCCCTGGCTGCTCTAGTAATGAGGGTCCTGAAATTGATCAAACCAGTCTTTACTTTCTGTTACATAATTTAAGATTAGGCTAGTACCATCCTAATTTATGCTTCAGGTGCATCCGCAACCACCTAGGAAACTCTGTTGGAGCTGTTCATATTTTTCTAACCTTTTACTGGGCTGATGAATTCATGACTAATAGTTTGTCTCCAGATTCACTACATATGTTATAGTTGCTTATTTTCATATACATAATTGGAATTCTTATTTTTCATGGCAGTTAAAAGTATCCGGAACTTGAATGGACACAGCATTGGGCGTTATCAGATCCATGCTGGAAAGTCTGTTCCAATTGTGAAAGGAGGGGAGCAGACAAAGATGGAAGAGGGTGAATTTTTTGCAATTGAAACCTTCGCGTCAACAGGTGATTATTTTTGCAAGTCAAGCAATTATCTTGCAAAACACCCAGCAAGGGGATTGCATCACGACCTAGAGTGTAATTAACCATCTTTTTCTCGTGTTCAGGGAAAGGATATGTCAGAGAAGATCTTGAGTGCAGCCATTACATGAAAAATTTTGATGTTGGCCACATCCCACTGAGGCTTCCCAGAGCCAAGCAACTATTAGCAACAATCAACAAGAATTTCTCTACATTGGCATTCTGTAGACGGTATTTAGATCGCCTTGGAGAGACTAAATATCTGATGGCCCTGAAGAATTTGTGTGATACTGGCATTGTTCAGGTATTTTTCACTTTTCGGCATTGCCAATCCACTGGATTAACAGTCGTTTTACTTGACTCCAAAATTTGTCTTTTTGCAAATAAATGGTTTTGTGCCATTCTCCCAACTCATTAATTTGTCACTTCTTTAAAAATGGTTTATGATAGCAATTTCTCCATTTTAATCTGGTATTTAAGTGTATTTCAACAATTAGGTATGCACATTAGTAGAATTAGAAAAGTAGACGAAACGTGTGATCAACTTTGAAAGATAGAATTGCACGTATCATAGAGACTTAGGAATGGGAAAGGTTTAAATTGTGGCATATTATAGTTTGTAATGAAGGGTTTATTGAATCAAATATGAAAAGAACCCGAGAAGAGAGATGGAAGGTTAAAGGAAAGCCAATATCTACAGTTATAATCTGCTAAAATATGTCTCTCTCTTATTCTTTTGATATTGAAGGATAAAGAATGATGGGGAGAGGGAGAGAGAGAGGGAGAGAACAGATGTGTCATCCAACTCTGTGAAAAAAGTTCCATGCCTCACTATTGCAAGATCTTTAGGTTAATTTTTGAGCATTTGGGAGCCCCCAAAAATTTCAGTAGCAGGGAGGAACTTAATGTTGGTTAATGCAAATATGACAATTCTATTGATATCCTTGATTATTTCAAGCCTGTTATTTATTCATACATTTTTATATGACATTGGGAGTTTATGTTCTGCTGTATTATTTTCTCAAGTGTAAATTGATATTTTGATTAAACAAGATGAATAAATATGCATTCCTATAGTGAATCTTGATAATGAAGGATGTAGATATATAATTGCATTGTCAAAGAGAGAGAATTTTCTTAAAAACTAAGTATCTGTATGTTGTGTGTTTATCATTGGCAGCCATATCCTCCTCTCTGCGACATTAAAGGCAGCTATGTGTCTCAGTTTGAGCATACCATCTTACTACGGCCGACTTGCAAAGAGGTGATATCCAAAGGCGATGACTACTGAAGTGGATGATGTTAAAATTTTGTCAGTAACTTATCTGCACGATTACTGTACACCTTTTACCGTTTGGACTGTAAAATTTTCTGTTGAAACCTCTTATTTGAGTGGAAGTGATGGCAATGTTAGCCTCTCTTAGCTTAATGGTTTATATAGCTTGAGGCAGAGCCAGGACTAGATCAATGTTTACTCCTATGTGATTATGCTGGTCAGCAGAGGTTTTGTTCTCTTAGTAATGATTCAATAAAATTTATTCACAACATTTTATGGCGCATGTATTTCTAGTTGCAAGTATGTCGCTCCTATCTTTTTAACGAATTTGTGACAAACAACTGAACAAGGCTTGGGGTTATGAACAAAAATATCTCTTCGATGCCAATCGAAACAAATCTTGCTTTATTACTGATACAGTGGTCGGGATGCCTAAATCGTTCGGTGTACAAAATTTTTAAGCATTTTGAGTGTTTGGTCCGCAGGATTGGCGGTGTGGCACAAAGGTTTTTATTCCCTCTCTCTTTACTTCATTCCTTTTTTTTTTTTTATAGTTGTTAGTTATATAAATTAAAATCAGTTAGTTATATAAATTAAAATTATTATTTATCTTACACATAAGGTCTTTCAATAACGGATCTCATAGGTGAACGTGGCAATATAATTGAGCCTCGGCCCTCGAGTTATTATAAGGTAACTTAAAAATCACATTACCCACCATTGATTTATAAGTCGGAGTGGCAATCTTGAGGCATATCATCCACAGGATAAGGCCATAACCACCGGTAGTGCATTTGAGCAAAAGCCATCACCGTCTCGGACTGAACTAATAATTATGGCAACTACAACAATGGCTGTTACTGTTAGTGCCAGCATTTTGAAAAGCAGCAGTGCTCGCGTGCTCACTCTTCTTTCCTCCTCTCCTGCTGCTACCTTCAGAACTCCTCTTCCTCAACCTCCCCTTTTGCGCTCATCACCAACAACAACCATCACAAGAACCAACAGGGCCCTCCTCCTCCTCCGCCCTCATTATCCCAAAACGTCATCGTTTTGTACTTCTCCAATCGCCAAAACCAACGCGGACACCACCACCACATCCGAATCACCACCACCACTACCCCAGTGGTGGACGATAATGTGAACGTAAAGGATGCAGCTAACATGCTCGACATAAGGGTTGGGAGAATAATCAAAGCGTGGAGACACGAGGAAGCGGATTCCCTTTACGTTGAGGAAGTTGACGTGGGCGAGGCTGAGCCGAGGATTATATGCAGTGGGCTCGTTAAGTACGTTCCCCTTGAGTTTTTGCAGGATCGGAGTGTTGTCGTGCTTGCTAATTTGAAGCCCAGGAACATGAGAGGTGTTAAGTCCAATGGTATGCTCTTGGCTGCCTCCGATGCTGCCCATGAAAATGTTGAGCTTCTTGAGCCTCCTCAAGGTTCCGTCCCTGGTGAAAGGATCTGGTTTGGCTCCCAAGAGGATAAAGAAAATCAACCTGCTCCTGCCTCGCCCAATCAGGTTTTGGTCAACTTCTTTGCAGTGAAGCATTCTTTTCTATTATTAGTTTAAACATTGCGTCAATGGAAAAGAAACTAAATTCCTAGAGATTTTATTTCTATCAGTGGAACCGACTAGCACCTGTTAGCAGCATTATCATTGAGAATTGATTTTGGGCTAACTATATAAAGCTTAGGCATAACTCTACATAACTTTAGAGCTAGCTTTCGGTTATGTGTTTTCCTGTAAGTTTATTTATGATATTATAGCTAAACTCATGCATGGAGGCCCACATTTTCTTACGAACGTGAGAAGAACCAGGTAAATAAAAACTTGCCTGCATGTGAAGGAATGTTAGGGACATTACGCAAGTAACAAGGATCCGGCAAAAAGACTAGCTTGCATGAAACATGATGTTAGGGATATTACCCACATGACAAGGACTAGGCTACGAGTTTAGTTTAGCCTACATGTGACTGGGTGTTAGGGCAGGGACATTTTCCACTTGAAATCAAATGAAGCATTCTAATTGTGGGTGATTTTGTCTTTTCTTGCCCTTGATTATATTATTGTTCATACCAATGGAAACTTTCTTTGACATACTTTCTACTAGTATTATGATCCTACATATGAATGACTTGCCCTTTTAACTCTTTTTGCTCTATTGGTTAGAAGCACAAGAGAGTTGTTGTCAAATTTTTGTTGTTTCGTACCCATGTGGACTCGAGGATGAATGAAGTGTGTACCAATTTCATTTTATAGACTAGGAAATTTCAGGTTACTTTCACTTAAAGTGAAATCTCAGTGTTGTAACTAGCATATAGTTTAGACTGTTCCACAAGGTAAACCTCTTCCATGAAAGTCAGGCTATTTATTTAACACTTCTCTTTTTGTCAATTATATTGGACGTTGGAACTAAATTATGATAGGTTAAATGCCAGCGGGACACTGGTTTTCACATTGGAATACTTTGTCTTGCTTCATTGAACAGAAAAAAGATTGGCATCTAAGTAGAGATGATCGGCCACAGGGTGTCATTATTTTATGTGTATTGATGGTTTAATGTTTTTTGTCTTTTTTTTTTAATCATATATCAGATGATTCTGTTAAGAGTTGCTTTTCATTCTCCTGTTTAATGTTTTGCAGGTTCAGAAGAAAAAGATTTGGGAATTGGTTCAGCCTCATCTCAAGACAGATGCTTCTTTAGTTGCCCTGCTTGGAGAGCATTTAATGCTGACTTCCGCTGGTGTGGTGATGAGCAGAAATCTAAGGAATGCAAATATCTCTTAACCCAGCTAGGGATTTGTTTCTACTGGGCCTTGTACGGCTGCTTGGTACCCCCTAACTCCTGGGTTCCACGCGAATTTTTATTCTTTTTTTTTTTTTTTTTAACTTCAGACGAAGGAGATCCAGCCTTAATGTTAGGTTGCTCCAATTGTAAGCAAACATTTTTTCACCTTCATCATCATACACGATTGTGGCGGCTTAGTTCTAGATTGTGAATAGAACGCTTCACATGGGCTCTACATGGAATCAGAGAACTTCAGCAAAACACTCAAAACCAGACGATGCCTCACATCAAAAGCCACTTAACATCTTATCTACTGGTGCACATTTTCCAAAAGGCAAAAAACTACGACTCACTTTATTGGAATTGTATATATTCAGGTAACGTTACAATTTTCCGATTGCAACTTCCATTGACAAATAATTAGGAGCGATTCAATAGAATGAACGCTGCAATTTTAATTTGCATGAAGCATATCAGGGAGGCATCAAAATCCCAATCATCTTATTAATACAATCAGTAAGCTTGTAATTTTGGATACATTTCAATTGAAATTAACTTGAGAAAAGGCAACACTTCAAATGGCTTCAGTGAGGGTACAAGATCACCATTGATGAAATCAGGTTGTAATTCCATGGAATACAGCAGCTTAACCTAGAGATCGGCAAAAACAGCAAAAAGATCACCACTGATGTAATCATTATCCACCAAGCTGACCAAATAATAGCTGCTCTGCACCTGCAAGTTTGACAAGAGATTTACAGTTACGGAAATGAATCCTAGTCTCAATTGCTGCAAAAGTGACTCTTTAGTGAATAAGAAGAGATCCTGCAAATATTAATAAAGAGAGCCAACCTCTTCGAGCAATTTTCTTGATGAGTCTCCCTCGGGGTACAATGAAGCCCATGATCTTGACCAAATTTCGAATGCCTCATCCTTCCACACCTTGAAGCTGGCAGGGTCAACAACAGTCGGTTGGATAATCTCCTTGGCTGGGAAGGCCCCCCAAGTTACGGCGTTCACGTCAGTTTGATTAACATTGGCTTTCCAGTTTCCTTCTTTGTCGACAGCCATGAAAGTTATGAATGGAAGAACTTTGCTTTTGTCAACAAGTCCATTCAACTTCGCCGGTGAGCAGAAAAACTCTAGATATGCTTTTTGATAAACATATCCTCCTGGCCCACCCCAACCTGCAAATCCACAGGTCAAAGATGTTAATAAAGTCCTCTCATGATGGAACATGGAACATTTGGTAAACTTAGAAGCTATAGGCAATTCAAAAAAAATTAACTTCCAACTTACGTCTCAATAATGTGTTAAAAGTCACAGAAAAATTCAAGATTGACAGGATATATCAACGTCACACTCCTTTGTAATACTTAATGTTCATTCAAATATTTTCTGCTTACCAACAGAAGATGAATCGGATCTTTCGCCATTGACTGCTGGCTGGCTGTTGATAGTGAGGAAACCCTTCATGTTGATCTTTCCTAGCTGTTCATTTATGATTTTGGTCTCTGGCTGAAGCCCATCTAACTCTGACCAAGGACTGCTTCTCAACTTCCCAAGGCAGTATTTCTTAAATTTCTGATGAGCAACAATTCCAACGGAAATATATGAACATTTGTAGCTGTAATTGTTTGATTAGGAAGAAAAGAAAGCATCTCAGATGGGAACTTTACTTCATAGATATCTTCAACACTTTTCAAGGGGACAGCCCATTCTTCATGAAGTTTCTTGTCACGTGAACGAGGCCGCATAAACTGTTCAGATAAAAACATGTCTAGGGTCATGCATGGCGAATTGCAATGTTTGATAGAGATAACAACAGGAAGAATGACTCTCAACTAAGCAGCAGTTCAAATCAATAATTCAACATAACAAACAAATGAAGATAACAAAGACTTCCAGCATATCTGCTTCACATTTCTGTTAAGTATAGTTTTCAATATCACTGAAAAGTTAATCTCTAGGGTCACCCATGGCATACTGCAATGTTCGACGGAGATAACAAGAGGGAGAGTGCCTCTCAACTAAGTAGCAGTTCAAAAGCATATTAATAAACAAACGAAGATATCATAGACTTCTTGCAGTATTCATTTCGAATTTCAGTCAAGCACTAGTTTCCAATATCACTGAAAAGTTTTGGAATTTATCATAACAACAGGAAATACAAGATATGAAGTTCAATTATCATGTGTACCTGATAGTCAGATAAAGCACCATATGATGGGTTACGAGAATCACCCCATCGTCCATGTGGGTACTGGTCCCAACCAACTGTCCTTGATAAGTAGCTCTTTGGACGATTAGCCCTACAATCATATCAATAATCAGGTTATAGAAAACCAGATTGCACTTTTAATAATCAACCGAATACTGTCCGAAATATTACAGTTTCATTTCTATTTCATACCAAAATATTGGACGAACATCTTCCTTAACGCGGAAAACATTAGTAGGGGTCTCCAGGGTAAGGATCTGGAAATTTTGGACTCTTCAATCAAACCAAGATTCTGCAAATGTATGTCTATCATTAGGAACACCAAGCTCTAGTGATAAGTACTTACTACAAACAACACCATAATAATCCCAATAAGGATACCAATAATATAGCTAATGCAGATTTCTCCATGTTTAGAGTATAAAGATGCACAGTCTTAATCCCATGAGCTAAAATTTTCTTGCACATTTCAGTTCCAAGGTGAATTCCATAGGCTTTAACAGCTTCTTTTGTCCTTTATAGGCTCCAAGGCAGCAGTAATCTCAGCTGGTATCTAAAAAACATGCCATTAAATTCCAACCTAATGTTAATATAAACAGCAGAACAATCAAAACCATGTTAACATAATGTTATTTGCAGGAAACAACATACCTTTGTTTTGCAAAAACCAGTCATGCGCAAGAAACCCTTATAGTTATAAATGGGCATAATTCCAGGAACAATGGGGCAGGAAATTCCAATTTGGCGACAGTCATTCACAAACTTAAGAAATATGTCAGTATCATAGAATAGTTGAGAGATAATTAGATCTGCACCAGCATCCACCTACAAAATAAGTTGACCATCAGCACAATTCATCCCTTGTTATATTAATGACAAACAACATAAATCATCAATTTTCTATTTTCATCAGCTGTTAATTAAGATTTTAATGTTTTGATCACACAAAGTATACGACAAAGCATTACAAGAAATACACAGTAGTGAGACCTTTTTCTTCAGATAAAGAAGATCACTTTGATATGATTCATTACTGGCCACGCCATCAGGTCCAATGATATCCGGATGTCCCTCTGAGCATAAATGTAAACAAAAATCACTACTACGGAAACAAAAACAAGCACTCCTTCAACACCACTACAGCAACAAAAGTAGAGAAAATAATAAATACCTGGGTAACCAGCAACAGTGATGCCAAAGTAATCACCATAAGCAGACCTAATATGTTTCACCTGCAACAGCCCTCACTCACATTAACACACATCAAAACATTACGTATTACTAGCAAAATATTGCTAATCCAAACAACTCAGACACGAGTTCAAACAAACTTTCACTATTCTCAACACAAACCATATGTATTTAGTCCACTCTACAGGATATGCGAGCACTATTTGCTTACCTGTGAACAAAAACTCACATACCTTCATATATATGATAAACCAATTCTCTGGTACCATTTGAATCAAGTGGTATAAAAGAGCATTGTTTTTGGCCCTTCAGCACAACAGAACAGAGGACTCATATTTTAAATAATGTAATTTACCAAAAAAATTATCATTAATTATTTTCAGATTTACTGTTTTTCCAAATAATGTTTTCAAATCCAAACATTTGAAAAACAATATAACTCATGCCCTGCTTCTTCAGTGAAGTAATACTAGATACAAGTGACATGACCGATCAGTGCTAATTTAGTCCCTGCCATTTGAGCCGAGCCAATTACCCAATTAGTACATTAATTATCAAAAATTACCCAAAACACCAGCTGTACTTCTGGAGCCAGAGCAATTGGATCTAAATTTTCAAGGATGAAATATTGTTTCTATGTGATATAACTTGAAATTCAAACAAATTTGACATCCGACGCGTCAAAATAATTAAGTTGATTCAGACAGAAAAAATATACAAGAAGGACCTTTCAGAGCAATTTTAAATATTAGAGAGACAAACTCTGCAATTGGCTCAAACTATAGGGACTAAAGTAACATTTACTCGTGACAGGACATATCTTACTCTAATTTTTCTTGTTCACCATTTTAATCATCATCTTCCTTTTGATTTTATTTTTAACTGAATAATTAGCTCAAATTATAGAGAGTAAATTAAAATTTAACCATAATATGGCATATCCGAACTCTCATATCGTTTGCATTTTCACTTTTATAATCATCATCTTCAGTTAACTACTCTTTTAATCATTATTTACAGTTTGAAAGGTGAAAATAGATTTTAACGAAAATGCATATGCAACAGAAATCTTTTTAGTAATTTTTGAAAATATAGAGACTAACCGAATAATTAGTTCAAACTATAGGGACTAAATTAGCATTCGACCATAATACGGCATTCTGAAATCTGAACCCTCATAACTTTTTCTTTCATTTTCACTGTTCTAATCAGAATGAGTGTAATTACCACCAAGTAGTGGTACAATTACTTACGAGATCAAGGGCGCAGGCGAAGCCACCCTGGATCTGAATGAACTTATCCTGACCGTGAGGAGGATCGCCGCGGAGAGCGAGAACATTCTGGATGCCGTTAGACTTAATAGTCTGAAGAGCGTGATCGATCTTCTCGACGGGCATGTTCGTACACGTCAAATGCATCATCGTCTCGACGCATATCATGTTCTGCATCCTGTTCGCGATGTCGAGCGTGAGATCGGCCGTGGAGCCACCCGCCCCCCACGTGATGTCGCAGAATGCCGGGTTGTGGGCCACCATACGGTCCATCCGCTCGAACAAGTTCTCCACGCCATCTTCCGTCTTCGGCGGAAAGAATTCAAAGGAGAAGACGACCTTGTCGGAGGCTACTTTCTCTTTAATCTTGTTTAGTACCTTCATTTTTGGTTCGGAGCGTAGACTACTGCAGCCACCGACAGGTCGTCTACGAGTGAGTTGTCGGATTTGTAAACTTCAGATCTGCGTGAGAGATTTGTGAAGAAAAAAAAAAGGTTGGGGGGGTGGGGAGGGGAAGAATGAATGCAAACTGAAAATGAAAGAAAATGGGTGTGGGACAGTGTTTTCAACCTGGGTTTGTTTCTGTTTTATAATGGTTTTCAGGCGCACCTAACAACCCCGATTCTTGGAGACGAGGATATCAATTCCTACGTCACCCCTCATCGCTCCTCATTATTTAATTTCAACAATACACCAACATTTAAAAAAAAAACAATATACTATAAATTCTAATATTTGAGTTATAATTTTAGTTTCATGTCATTTATTTATTTAATGATAAATTTTATAATTTAAAAATTATTTAATTACTATTTAATAGATGAATATCACATTAATTAAAATTAAATGTAGGCAAATATTAAAATGCTTAACATTACTCTTAATTTATAGAATAATACTAAACAATTTCAATATCTATATCTTCTTCTTCTTTTTGTTCTTTCATTCATTATTGAATAATAAATTTTAAAATTAATAAAATTATTATCATATTATTCAATAGATGAATAACATGTCAATCCAAATAACAGGATACTTAGCATTAATGCTGGATTGTGCTGTCAAGAATATTTAAGGTGCAATTAGGGGACTTTTTCTTCTTTTTACAAGAATGTAGAATATGGTCAATTCTTTAACAATATAAACTATATAGTGGGATTATTAAATTTTTGAGTGAGTCTCAAAAAAATTTTAGACCATATTTAAAATATATGTATTTAAATAAGTAAATAAAGTGGAGTAATTACAAGTAATTTGGACTCGTTGAAATGAAGGTAATGGATATTTTGTGTGCAAACTATATAAGAGTTAAGAAAGGTCAATATTGTACAATTGTTATTCGGAATAGTAAGGCCAGGTTGGGAATGCCATCCACTTCTAGGGGTGGTAAATATATTGTGCGGTCCAACTCAGGCTGCACTTGGGCGATTATTCGACCTGGGTACGAAGGCGAGCTGATCCTTAGTATTATTTGATAAACTTAATCCCAAGCTTGGAATCTAGATTTTATTAAAAAATATTATAAAATGTATATTATTTTAAATATTTATATTTATTTGACTCATCTATTACACAAATGTAAATAATACTGATAAGCTGAGCCCAGTGCCGAGCTTAAAAACTCGGCCCAAGTGTCAAAATTACATCTGGGGCGGGTCAGGTATTTACGATACCTAAACCAAGTTTTTGTCAACCCTATCCACTTATGACTTACTTCTCTCTTAATATTGAGGCAAAGGCTGCAAATTCTTTTTTTCGGGTAAAGAATGTTTGTATTATGTTTCTTGCATTGTAGTGGGAAATAAATTCATATCTTCCACGATATTGTTCTCGTTTGGAAGGCATTGGCCAAGTGCCAGTACATAGGTCGCGGCTTATTTTTAAATTTAGAAGTAGGATTTACTCGCATGGGATGTGAGTTAAATCCTGACTATTCTTTTCTTAAATATATTGCATTTATTTTATAAAATAAAATAATGGTTGGACGAAAGCGCGTGTGTGTTGGCAGCATGCAATGCTCATTAACATTTGGCTAAATGATGTGCTGACTGAAAATAATAATATTAAGCTTATTTAAATAAATATTATTATATTTAGTTAAAAAACAATAATTTACATTGATTCTAAATTAAAATTACCAAAATAATATTATTATATTCATAAGAATTAATAATATCACTATACATAATATGCATTTGAAAATATAATAATATTATATTTATTTAATTTTAATAGTATGATACATATTTAATATTAATAATTAATAATAATAAATATTTTATTATGAAAAATTAATTATGTATTATATCATTAATAATAATGTTTCATTTATGTTCTTTCTTATTAATAATTTTTAATTTACTTTATTAATATTAATAAAAATTTTGATTTACATAATTAAGAATATTAATAATTATTATTAATTTTATATAATTAAAATTAATAATGAAATAAATAGGTTATTTTACAAATGTATTTTTTAATCACTTTGTAATTAAAAATTACAATTCTTTAAATAAGGATAAAAGCTATAATTTAAAATAATTTATTAATCGATGCGAGGCAAGTAAGCATATAAAAGAGATTCAAAATCATATTCCACTCTCCCATTTTAGTGCGATAATGACTTACTCACTTGGCTCCAGCTCTCACAATGTTAGGATTTTCAACCTTCCTCGGGTTAAGCTCGATTTGAAAAGTAAATGCTATCTTACCGTTAGTTTAAGATTGTGATAGATGATGAAATAAGTTGTTGTCCACTCTGATTAGAAAAAGAACCTTTGTGGATGAAATAAAGTGCGATGTTATTTGTAAGAAGTCCGTTTGGGATTCTTTTGGAAGGCTTAAAGTGATTTTGAAAATGCAAAAGTTAATTTTGGTGTTTGGTAAAATATCAGAAATCCTTTTATCAATCAACCTCTCTATAGTGATTTTTGAAAAGTAGGGAAGGGGTAGCTTTTAGATTACGATTTTGAGAATCAAGTTTATCAATTAATATAATTCCATAAATATCCTTACAATTATTAACTAAACCCAAAATTATCTTTATTTAAATTAGAAACAAAATCAACATTTTAATAATTTTTTATTATAATTCACACATTCTTTTCATTTACCTATTCCTTTTTTATATTTTACATTATATCAAAGTTTTCTATGGTAATATAGTCCAAATTTTATTTTTAGTTAAAAATATTTATAATACACAATTAAAATCAATATAGTATAAAATTTATTTTAGTTTAAATTATTATAATACATAATTGAAAATATTGTGTGTATATATATATATATATTTATATGTGTAAGTAAATTCCATCATAGGTATGTCACATTTTAGTCGTTTATTTTTTACAGCCGGTTTATGACAAAATTTACGGCACTAATAATTACTTTTAAAACTTGAAATCTTTTGAAAATAAATTTTCACAAAGCATTTAAGCTGGTCTCTTGCTAAAAAAATTTGATTATTTCTGTGCCAACTAACGATAAAGTATTTTAAAAGCTTTCTGCATTCCCAAACCGACCCCAATTATGTTTGAAAACTAGAGTATAAGTGTTCGATAAATTTTATTATGAAAGTATTGTTTCGTTATATAATAGCCAAAATAGATAAAATTTTTAAATTATTATTATTTATATACTTCAGTTCTTATCAAATTAATATTTGATAATTTGATAACTTTATTTAATAATAATTTTTGTGGATCTTGACTAAGGGCCAATGCGGTAAACTTTAAGTTCAATAAATTTAATAAATAACAAAGTTTCAAAAATTACCTTACTTTTCTATAGGACCCAATTAATAAATAAATAAATAAATAACTATTTTAAATTAAATACATATGATATATCTATAAGACTTTTTTAAAATAAGTTTTTAATGTTGTTGCTTCTTCTTAAAGTTGATTTTGACTTCAATCTCTTCTCTGATTTTCTATAACATTGAAAAAATTTGCCATCTGCAACAAGAAATTATTAAATATCATTATCACATTTGATTACTTCTGTACGCAAGATGGCTCTATAGTAGAACAGTTAATTTTAGCTTCTTTCTCTTTTATCATTTATGATATACTTTTAATAATTTAATCATCTCTCGAATGGTATCGTACAGTTTGACAGAATCAATATACTATTTAATTACTACTACTATGCTTCATAAAAATACTTGTTATGAATGCCATATTATCTTTGTAAAATAGTAATTATTAATTGGGAAAGACAGGGAGCCCCCTAAAATTGCGCTTAATTGTATACTAGTTTTCAGTATTTAAATTAAAAAGCTTATCAACGGTTAGGATTTAGTACATTAAATGAGATTAACCTTTTAAGTTTTTGTCATTAATGTATGCTTTCTCTCTTCTCTCATCCATCTTCTTCCCCCAACGTTTTCCAATATATTCCACTCTGCCACCAGGGACATAGCCAGAAAATTGTTTCAATGGGGCACATTCGACTTATAATATAAATCATGGGTGCAGCTGAGCTAACAGTGAAGGCCTTTTGCACAGTTCAAAAATAATAACCAATAAAGATTGATGTTTAATGGTGAGATTTCTCATCTCTCTATCCAAAATTTTATCTTAAAAAAAAATATAATATAATTTCAAAATATTCAAATAACAATATATGACACTATAACTATATCATTATTACTATTATATCATTATTATTATTATTATTTATTGATAGATTTTGTTAATTACTGTTGTCCTGCAAGATTTTGTGTTTTGAAATGATACATGATGATTTCATTGTCAATACAATAATATACAATATTTTCATGTATATAGCGAAGATAAATGCGTTTGGAATTGAGATTGGATAATTTGTATTTTAAAGATCTGATCTTAAAGTGTTTAGTAAATACTAAATTTGTCTTTAAAAATTTATGTTGATATGATTTTTCGCTTGTATGATAAAAAATGTATTATATCTTTAATAATTTTGTTAAAATTATTATTTAAAATTTATATTTACTATATATTCTAATTTTGTTTTATATTTCGATTTTTGTAGCAGTTTGTAAACAAAAGTTATAACTGCTCCAATTTAAGCTGTGACTCTACAGAAGAAGAAGAAAATGAAAATGAAGGAAAAAAATATAGAAACCTATACTGTTATAGTTTTTTTTTTTTTTAATTATCACCTAGTTTTGTTAAATCTCTTTTGTCTTCATTTAGGTGTGGCTAATTCATGTTTATATAATCAAAATAACTAATAAATTTTAAAAATTTGTTTCTTTTAATGAGGGTTAAATTTGAAAGTTTTCAAAATTATTTACGAAACTTTAATAATTTTGATACTCAACTAAGGCATTATCATAAAAACAAGAAGTATGGACTGATTTAAAATTACTCCTTAAATTTTTCCAAAGCTAGCTTAGGCCTTGGCCCAATTGGTCCTACGCCGCCAACATTTTTTCTCCTCTTAACAATCATTTTCGTCCCCCACGCTTATTTGTTATTTGTCATCTTATCTCTCTTAAAATTGGGCAGATTAAGAAGATATTGACAGATTAACTATAAAAATTTTTTGTAAATTCAGATTCAAAGATGTATAACATATATAATTAACTTAAAAAAAATCACTTATTCCTTTGCGATTTCCCTTGATCAAACAGAACATAAGCTCCATTAACTCCATTTACATTGGTCACATATCCACCAGATTTTTTTTTTGGCAGTTTTATGGCGAATATAACAGAGATAAAGAAAAAGAAAAGAAGGAAAATAGATGGGACAGAAAGAAGAAAGAGCATTGAAGAATGATAAACCGCCGGCGGCAGGGAGTGGCGGCGGCGGGAGGACATTAATACTTAATTTATGATAAAATTTCAAGTCATTAATCCATTAAAACATAAAATCTAAAAGGCATAAAACTAATGTAAGATTAAGTGTAATTTTAGCCTAGTGATTTTAAGGTGTTCTAATTTTTCTTTATTTATTTGTATTTATTTGATTTATCAATTTATTCAATACCTTATCAAAGGGAAATAAGTTCCTTAATAGGTAAGGGTATTAAAAGGCTTGCCTTTATAAAAACTCCTCTTACATTACCCTAAAGGCTAATAAAAAAAAATTAACAACAGCACACAGAAGAGTGAACTCACTTTTTAACAAGAGGAGAAGATTTTGATTGTATTTTCTTTTCCATAAAAGTTCTTTAGTTTTGATTTTTGTTTTGATCGTAGGTAAGAATTTATAATTCTTTAAATTCTAGTTTTATTTATGATTTTATATGATCGATTGAATGATTTTGTATGTGTTATATCGATAAAATTATAAAAGCATGATCATGTATTGATTTATGTTAGTATTGAGTAAAAACAATGTTATTATGTTTTCTTGAAAATTGTGAATAGTATACATTCAATGCCATACGACTACTATTTTCATTAAGTTCCATGCATAAAACTTTATAGTTTATTAAGCTACATATCTTCACCTTTCTATTCATATATTTATCGCTCAAAAACTCAATGTATATTAATTGTTTTGATTTTTAAATTTGGAACACTCGTGCTAGAAAATTTTAATTTTTAGCAGCAATTCTTAACGACTTCTCAAAGTTCTAGGAATTTTTATTAGTTTGTTGATATATATGTCTAATTTCCCTATATTTAATTCGTAAGTTTTGGCTTCATATAAAAATCATTAAAACTCATAGAATTGGGCTACTGTAATCCTGGAATCTATTTTCTAGAATTGTGAATGACTAACTTTTGAAGTCAAGTTGGATTACTTTTCCATAAGTAAATGCCTTATAAATTTTAATATGGATTCCTTTATTGTTTTCTTTTGATCATCAAAACTTAAATCACTATTTTTGAACATTTATAACTAAAGTTATGAATTGTTGAATCAATAGTCCTCTATTTTGTATCACCACTAACAATTTTGATGTTTTGTAGAAAATTAATTTTTAGAGATGTTTATGAACTCTAATTAATCTTGTTAACTTTCATCTTGAATGCCAACATGTTTACAATAACTTTTTGTAATATTTGTGAGTCTTTTGACATAGTAATAGCTTGTTAGAAATCAACTCCTGCAAAATGATTTATTGTAGTTTAGTGCATTGATGTGCTTAAGTAAAAGTAAATAGTTTAAGGAGTTTTGGGTTTACTTATCAAGATCAAAATTGGATAAAATATTGATAAGAATCTTAATTTTAATAATTATAGACCAAAAGTGAGCTCGTGTGATTGGAATTATTATTGATTACTTTGGATCGAGACAAGTGAATTTATGCAGAATCTTTGTTATAAGTATATATGTAAATATTTATGAAAAAAATAATGAATCTCATATGGATTGACATTTTATTCGATTGAAGTAATTTTATCGTTACAATTTGTGATAATAAGTTATATTTTGTTTAAAACTTGTTTAAAATATTTTCTTAAATTTGTTTTAAAAATGACTTTAAAATACTTGTCTTTTTTCATAAATTGTTCTCCTTCAAAATTTTTGTAAAGCTTTGCCAATTCAATATCTTATAAGAGTGTTTTGTTAAAATATTCTTGAATGATTAATATTGAAAGACTGAAAATTATATTTAAATTTTAGCTCATATGTCTGTAGTTATCATTACTTATACAACTAAATAGCTAGCTATATTCAGACGTATCTATTGACAATTATAATACATAACGTACCTGATTGAACTACTAATCAAGTCATTGTGGCCTACAACTGACTTAGTGAACTACTAGTTGGGTCACAAAGAGTAAAGTTGACACTATGTGATGTGAGCAAATAAATGAAAATGTGTTATTGATAAATGATTTCTTAAATGTTACTGAAAATGATTATCTACGTTATGATTTAACTAATATGAGTTTTATCATACATATGTGTTAGATTATAAAATGAGTGGTTTTAATTTATGTTATTTTAAAATGATTATCATGTACTTTATCGTTATTAATAACCTTATACATGAGTTTATTTCCTGAGTTGATACTCACTACTTGTCTCTAATATTTTGCAAGTTAATTTTAGAGATGTGAATTTTTTTGTCTAAAGAAGAGGATTTGTTAGCTGAAAACTTTGACATTTTCTAGATAAATAAATTATTGCTACTTTGGTTATTATTTAGAGTTGAATTTTTAGTTTGGAGGATTATTGTTATATTTATTATTTAGAGTCTATGTTTCGACTATGGCTAGTATTAATTTTCTTTTGGGAATTACAATGAAATTAATGTTATGAGGTTTCATTCCAAATTTCTCTTGCGATTCTTGGTGAATTTATTAATTTACTAATAAATTAATAAATTATAAATTTGTTGATATATTAATATTTGCTAAATTAATAAATTTTTCATAGTCTCAATGCTATTAATTTATCCATATTCTTAGGATTAAGGGAAGAATAAGATATAATTGTCTTTTATTAAAATTTTTAGGTTATATTAAAAATTTTTAAAAGATGTGATGACTTATTTAATAAATTATTTATAAAAAAAAATCCCTTGTCTACTTTTAAAAGATATTATCAAAATAAAGAAACTTATGAAATGAGTAATTTTAATAAAATTTCCCAAATACTATTTTTGCCAAACTTTATAAAACAAACAGCTTAATTACAACATTTCAACCTCGATCTTAAATGGATCCTCAATGGATCTACTCCCATTTGTTTTTTATTAGTTGATATGCCTAGTCCAATCTAAGACCATTTAACTTTGTATTTCACCAAAAAAAAAAGTCGTATTTAAGTATCATTACAGATTTGACTAAATAACTCTAAAGAATAGTTCTCTTATACCGTAAAAATAAAAGATCGATAACGATTCAAGTTCAAAAGAATTCAATAGTGGGAAAGATTTGATTGTAAAATAACTAAAAAAATAAAAGGTTAGTCGACGTGGATGTGATTCTGAGTGCAAATGCATTATGCAATTATTAGAGATTTTTACTAGCTACATACTTTATCCTTATAGACTAAATAATATTCGCTATATTAAAAGATCTTCAAAAGTTCAAACCACATGAAATAATATCTCTTCAACTTAAAACTATCTCAACCTGCTCGATATGATGCAATATTATGCAAATCTTATTTTATACAATTCTTTTACGTCAAGTCTAATCTTGTACTTTTATCCTGTAATCTAAAAAAATTACATCATCAAAAATTTGTTTGAATTTCTCCTTTTCAAACCATACAAATCCATTCGTACAACACTGATGCAATATTATGCAATTGGATGAAAAATATATAATAATAATAATAAAAATTGCAATAATTAAGAATGAACCTTTACTTATAATAAACGCAAGAATTTTTTTAACCTTTACGTATCCAATTACGTTGTGCATATCTACTTGAGTTCGAGAATTTGAATTAAAACTTGAGTTCTATGGCACTCTTTTATTTGATGATAAATTTTATAGTTTAAAAATTATTTGTTTACCATCTAACGTATAAATGTCACATCAATTGAGACTGAATTTAAGGCTCAAATGTTAAAATGTTTAACATTACTTTTAATTTATAGAATAATACAAAGAATCCTAACATTTGTGTCCTTTTTTGTTATATCATTCATTCATTATTAAATAATAAATTTTAAAACTAATAAAGTTATCATTATATTATTTAATAGATTAATGGCATAGTAGTTAGAATCTAAATATTGAGATACACTTAACAATAATGTGAGATTGTGCACTCAATAATATTTTGGGTGTAATTACGGGGCTTTTTCTTCTTTTTCACAAAAATGTAGAATACAGTCAACTTTTTTTACCAGTGTAAACTATATAATGAGATTATTAAATTTCTGAGTTAGTCTCAATAAAAATTTAGACTATATTTTATATGTCTCGTATTTAGAATCCATATGGACCTAGAAATAAATAAGTAGAGTGGAGTTATTAGGATTAACTTGCATTTGTTTGAATCAAGGTTATGGATATTTTGTAAAGTGTAAACTATATATGAGTTAAGAAAGGCCAAAATTTTACAATTTTTACTGGGAATAGTACGGCAGGTTATGCCATCTAATTCTGACTTACTTCTTTCCTTATTAATGGGGACAAAGAACCTCGAATACTTTCGAAAGAAAAGAATTGGGAGTGACTAATGAAATAAGTTGCTTCTTTTATACAAATGAAATAAAAAAGTAATTTTATGGATGAAAGAAATTGTATTGTTGTGGTAATCGTGAGATTGAAAAACTAAATTTATACGTTTAGTAAATTTTACTAAAAATATTATTTTATTATATAATAATTAAAATATTATTATATACAGTAGAATCTCGTTAAATTAATAGTTGATAATTTGATAATCTCAATTAAATAATAACTTTTGTGGATTCCAATTGGGGGCCAATGCAATAAATTTTAATTCAATAAATTTATTAAATAATGAACTTTCAAAAAGACCTCATCTTTCCATAGGACGGAATTAGTAAATAAATTAATAATTAACTATTTTGACACTAAATACATGTAATATGTCTATGAGGCTTTTATAAAATAAGTTTTCAATGTTGCTTGCTTCTTCTTGAAGTTGATTTTAACTTGAATTTCTTCTCTAACTATTAGCAATGCGGAAAGAAGTTTTGGCATGATATTATCACTTTGGAACAAGAAATTATTCAATGTCACTATGGCATTAAGTGCTTTTTATGCAAGACAGGCTCTATAGTAGAATTATTATTTTCAAACTTTCTGTTTATCATTTCTAATACACTTTTAATAATTTGATTGTCACTCAAAATTATAATCATATCATATAATTTGATAGAATCACTACATTCTTTAGTTACTATTTATACACTTCATTTAGGTGAAATCATATAACTTAAACCCATAAAAATTTTTGCTATCCCTATATGGTCTAAATCATGATCTTCGAACATTCAAATCACATGAAATAATATTTGCCTACTTAGAACTATATCATACAAGATCGATATGATATATTTTATTTTATATAAATCTTTGCATCAAATCTAATCTTAGACTTTCTCATAAATCTTGTAATTTTTTTTTTCTAAAATTATATGATAAAAAGTTTGTTCAAAATTTCTCCTTTTCAAATGGAAAATGATAGTAACACCCTGTGATCGTTTTTCTTTGTACCAACTTGTCACCATCCATCTCTACTACTCCTACCCTCAATCAGCCATCGTAGAAAATCGCAGACTTGATTTGGTTCGGGTTGGTATTGTGGGGACCAAACACCGTCGCACACCAACAACCCCAACCCTATCCTCGCCGATTTTATAGTTTCACCAAACACTAATTCTATATAATATTCTGCATCCCACTTCGCTACGCGTTCTCACTATTTTTTTTTTTTTTTTTTTTTATATAGGTAACTACTTTAACAGAAAACAACAAAAATAAAAATAATAAACAAAAAAATATTTCAGGATGTGACCGATACTCTGTGAATAACATTCCATACCCTATAATTTGACCAATATCAATGGTCAGATTTTATTAATTTTTATGATTCAGCTAAGTTAGATGAGCTCTATGGTAAAACATTGATGATATCTACATAATTATAAAAATAAATATTAAATTTGTACTTTTTTTATTATGAGCATCAGTACTCCACCATAGAGCTAATCCAACTTAGCCACTACCATTTTATAAATGTTCTTATTACCCAACAGTGCATGATCTAAGAGGATACAGTACGGTAGTTGGACCCGATACAACAACTCCACATCTTTCGACAAGGAAATAGAAGAAAAAAGTTATGAAAAATCTCTAAAATTAAAAATAAAGAAAAATTATTTTTACACCACCACTGATTAATCATATATACATTCAACTACCAAAAAATTCTGATTTGTTCTACGCAACACCTATGTTTTTAAATTCGTGATCGATCAACCACTTTACTACTAACGCTATAGAATAGGTTAGAATCTAAACAAAATGATTATTTTATCCTTAAATATATCAAAAGGCCATTTTACCATTTTAAACTTTGAAACATTACAAAGTTTATAGATTCAATTAAAAGACTATTATTTGCAAAATAATAATAATAATAATAATAATAATAATAAGATCCTTCGACTAACTTTCATATTTGTCTACAGTCATACTTATTATGTAATTATAAATTTTATAATTTTTCAAAGATTCAAAAGATAAAATAATCTCTTAATACATTTAAGGATGAAATGGTCATTTTACTTAAGATAATTTAACATATTCTAATGGTGTTAGTGGTAAAGTGATTGATTAAAATAAATTTGATAATATAAGTGGTGCATAAAACACATTAAAATTTTTTGGTAATTAAGTGTGCATACGACAAAATAGAAACAGTACAAAGATAATTTAACGTAGAACGTTAATTTAGGTTAATCTAAGATTTTAGAATTTTTATTATTCTAGAGCTTTTTATTATAATTGAGTCCATCATAGTATGTGATTTAATATTTTATATCAATTATAATTATGATTTAGTTTCTTTTTTTAAAATTAATTTAAGAAAGTATTATAAATAAAAAAGTCTTGTCATTATTTTCATAACTCCATATTCGATTATTGAATAAAATCCCTCATTTATAATTTTCTCTAAGATTGTTCATCAAAATTTCTCTTGAGGAACCATTTGAATTAGAATCTCATCTAATCTTACTTTACACATTATTAAAAAACCCCATTGAATCATTTGATTAAAACGAGCGTAATCTAATCAATCACATTAACTTAGTTCCGTACAAAATCAATAACTAGTGTTTTCTACACTTCCGCTCCCTTACCCCATTATAATTGCCCAAGAATACATAAATAAAAAGGGTGCTGTGTTGATGGTTTATAGCGGACCACACATGGATCTGTTGCGTATATCAATGCGCTGGCAAAAAAAGCAAGCAACGTGCGAGGGGGCCACAACATAAAACAATATAACGACGAGAGTTATCAGATCACTTGTTCAATGTTAGGCCACACGCACATCACCCATCTTCAACTTGCTGCAGCATCCAAAATAAAGAATTTCTTAGCAAGAATGAGTTAAATGTTCCAAAAAAATTTTACAGCAAAAAATTACATTTGATACAGCATTGGTTATGAATCCTATGCAAGGACGGCTCCTTGTTTACAAGAAGGGTTCACACTTCCCGTACAACAACAATGTGGTCTCAAGAACCATTTGTATGAACTTGATTGAATCTTTTTTCTATGACTGTAATTCCACTCGGCTAACTAACCAGTTACAGATTTTGGTTACTGCTACCTGCAACATGATTAATGTACTCAATTTTATATCAACTGACCAGAAAAATCATGACAAATGAAAAAAAGATGCAACAAAAATTCCAAGCAATAGAAAGATCAGGAAAGGCAAGATGCAAAAAAGAGTAACACAATGTAAAGTAGTTTGATGCAGGCATAAAAGTGACTAATATGAGTTAAAATTAATGAAATGGTGCCATTCTAATGAATAAGGAAAGAGAAACAGCCATCATGACCATTTTTAAATAGACAATGACCCTCTCACTACCTCATGTTTCTCAGAGTTTAAAATGGAATCAGAAGCTCATGTCTTATTCAAACTATATATTGAAATTATATCTCATAGTTCCTGACAAATTCATAAAAAGATCTCAGCAAATTTCAAGAGCAGAACTTTCATAAAGCCAATAATGAAAGTTCATTGACTGACTGCTCTAATTCAAACATAAAATATCTCCAAAACATCATCTGTTGATAATATGGTCAGAAGAATGTATATCATTCATTCAAAGAGAAAGTTGTACTTACTCCTCACAGTGACATCAGTCAGTTATAAGTTCCCAATCTACTTTAGCCATGTCAATAAACTCACTCTCACCATCTTCAAACAAGACCTACAACAACACATTGTCTTATATGTTCATATTGCTCTCGTAAGTTTAAATGGTAGCCAGATAAAAGAGACTCTTACCGTGTGTTTTCTGGAATACTCATCAAACCGTCTAATAATCCCAAAAGAACTGTAATATTTAGGCCAATGGGAAAAAAAATTCAGCAGAATAGTCATAGATGATGTAAATTATAGATGGAATCAAACATTCTGGGAAGTACCTGTCATTCTTGGGATGGGATATTCTAATCACTTTGCCAATGCAACATTGAGGGCATATTTGCTGTTGATTATAAGCAGATCGTGAACTGCCTGAAGGGCAATAAAGAAATTCTAAGATATTTGACAAAGCAACCAATACACAATCTAGAATCCAGGAATAAAGTTTCCTTACCTATATGCAAATCTCCATTCTGATAAAACTAACCAAAAAAATGCCAGAAATCAGTCCAAGTTTGTAGAAAATGCACGCAGTATATAACTTAAGCAGAAACTAACATGGATAGAAAGTGTAAAACTGAAATGCATTAAACTAAAAAGAATATCAACAGTTCAGCAGTATTTGAATATAAATTTTCGGAGCTTGCAAATCTTCCAATATATTAGATGTGGCAAACCAGTGGAATGAAGGGAAGAAAGGGGGTGAAATAAGAACAGAATGGCCAAATCTATTCCAACTGCATGGTTGAATTTTCAATTTGATCCAATCCAATCCAATCAAAGAAAATGTCCATTTATATTTTGAAAGTTGAAATATAAAAGAAGGCTTTAGAATACTTTTTGAGTCACAACTATCAAAAAGAAGCCACCAAAAATCAAAGCAATGCTCCACTCTTTCAAAGGTTGACTCAGACTATTTTACGGCAGCGATATACCAAAGCCAGACTCTAATCCACTCAAAAGTGTTCTGTGAAAACTTACAAATTTGAACACACCACTCTAAGATTAAATGTAGAACAATTTCTCTTGTACTGAAGATGTAAGAGAGAAGATATTCAAATAGCTATAACTTGAAAATTGAAATCATAGTTTAAGAACAAAAGTACAAAAAGCATCATAATTGCATAGCAGCCAAAGGAAAAAGTTGCTAAACAGTACCTCAAAATTCATTCATTTATGAAATATTAGAAATAACAACAAGAGCAACTTGAAATAATTCATAAGCAATTCCAAAAGTATTCTCACCCGAACCCGTTTTGACCAATCGAGTAACAATACAAGAAGGGATGTATAGTCCACTTGCTATACATAAATGTACGCACATAAACACATACATATCAATGAAAAAGCTTGATAGTTAAGTTAGCAAAATTGCAGGTATCCGTAATCAAAACAGACAACATATAATCATTGAACACTAGTTTAAAAAAAATTATAAAATCATGGATTATCGAACAGCCACATATACATACATCTTTTCCAGATAATATTGCTTTCAATTTGGGAGAAGATACAGCCACCTGACAGGCTACTAACTTTAGTGCAGCATCTGATGACATCTTAGGCTTGCTAGGTTTTGCCCCCAGCTTCCTCCTGCAGCCCGCAGCTCCGCAGTGGCAATCTTGATCTGCACCAAATTGAACAAACCTGCTAAATTTGTCAGATTAGTGCATATTGGGCTATGAACATACAAAATTGAAGGGAAACCAATCTACCAGTGTCATCAATATGCATAAAAGATCACGACACAAAATACTAAATAAAAATATGCATGCTTACAATAAAAAAAAAATACCACTGTTCTAAGAGAAATGTCTAACAGTATGCAATAAGAGAGTCATGCAAGAATTCGTACTGGTAGTCGTAAGTCAGATTTTCGCCCTTTTTTATGTCACGAGTTGCAAATATGCCTATTCTCGTTTCACCATCAATTATCCTTGAGCAAAACAAAATTAAAACACGTAAGATAAGAAATCAACTCACAGGACAACAAAATTAGTGATGAGGGGTCAGTGTGAACCATTTCTGCATCTCAGTATTGGGGCAGCAACTATGATTTATGTATCTTGATTTATTTCCTTTGTATGTGGCATCAATTACCATGTCACGATTGATCTCACACAGGTAAAAGTTAGTTTCTCCAAGGTGCTTCATTTTCCAAAGTCTTTCTTCACATGTTTTGTCATCAATAACTGCATTGACGAAACATCTAAGCAGATGCTAATGGATCATAAATAATGCAACATGAGAATATGGGAAGAAACTTTGATGAAGAACAAGCAACAACCAAGATGTCACCTTCCCCAACATATTCAATTACAAACTCTCCTCGTTTAATATCTTCATCTGCCACAATCCCAGCTCCACATTTCTCTGTCTACAAGCAATACCTTATTTAACTTGATATTTTGAGTGTACACAGAAGAAACAATAACAAAAACCGCATAAGGAGTGACATAGAACAAAAGACTGGAATCAAGTCTAATGCATTTGTGCTTGAAGAATGAAAAGGAAGGAATGTTTTTAACGTGTGAAGTTTTATTCTCAATGCCCAACCTGCACTAATTTCATCTTCTTCACAGGTCGGTTCTGGAATGGCTTATTAAGACATGAATTCCACATTTGCAGCCAGAAGAGCAGCTAGATAGGAGCATCCTGTAGAAGAAAAAGTAAACCAAGTCTTGGGGTATGGTCCAACCAACAAAAATAAACTAAATACAATAATATTTTGATGAGGAAACTCCAAATAAATAAGAGTCCAAATAAAAAGTAGAGCAATACATCATTTCTCATTAGATTACCCTAGATAAAAATCCATCGCAACCTCAAACACATCACGGTACAAGGCAGAGAAACTGAGATAGACAAAAACAATTTCTTACCCACAATGACAGTCTCTATCACAAACACCAGAAGAACCTGGTGATGCTGTGCAAGAGCAGAATATGCCATCATCCTCGAGCCGTCTCTTAATCCTCTTTGTGAGATATATATCTGAAATTCATAAACATCAAGAAAATCAAAAAATCACAAAAGAGAAAGAACAGTAACTCAAGCAATTAAAAACAAGCAACAGAACAACAACAACAACAACAACAACAACTTGAAAGTGAAGTTTAAGTGGATACTTCGCTTAATGAAGACATAAGGTATAGCCTTCGGTTTAATAAACCAATCGGGTAATTCAAACTCAACCGGGTTCCCAACCTGCTTCAACAACTTATTAAAGGCATGACCTATCCGGCTATTATCACAATTCTGAACCAATTAAAAAAAAAGCCCAAAATGTAAGAACAATTCAACTATCTGAATATATGTAGACAAAACAAACACAGAGCAATAAAACATTTGTGAAAAGCTCAGAGGTTTAACCTTCTTTGCAGCCGGCATGGCATCAAAATTCTTTCACTAAGGCTGCAGTTGCCTACAAGATAACCAAGAAATTGAATATGCTAAATCTTGAGCACAAAAAAGAGAAAAAAGGTTCACTTATATAATATACAAAGCGCTTGAAACAACAACTTCAAATTCCCAAATTCGTTTTACAAACAATTGATATCAAGATTTAGCAAAACTTAAAGCCCGTAAGGTAGGCAAGACAGTAAAAGTAATGAACAGAACAGGAAGTGTAATTAGTGAAAGAGGAAAAGAAATCTACCTTAAGGCAAGTTCACAGAAGGCAGATCTCTGAATTGAGCGATTTGGGTTTTTAGGAGGGAAGTTTTTGAGAGTGAAAAGCTAAATAACAGCCGATAACTATTGCACGGCAACAAAATGATATCCAAACGCGGCCTTAATGTTGTGGCCTTTGGACAAAACAAATTGCGAGTGGGGGTAATAACGTCGAAGTCCCTTGTCTTTGTAAAATCACGAAAACGAATCTACACGTCAGTCCAACTTTTACAATTATATATCATTTTAAGTGGTTGCGGACAACAATCAGATCCACGATAACTCGATAAGACAGGCGCTTCTGAAAATACATGCGCAATATCTTAAGAAAACTTAGACGAGCCGATGAGGTGAATATATTACATCATCTATATGTGTATTTACTAAAAATTTTATAAACCTAACTAATTTTAATTCGATTGGCCAGTTTTGATGGCGACTGATTTTCCTTTTCGAATATTCGTCGTCTTCTGTGAATTTTTCGCTTATTTTTAAAATTAAACTCTCGATTTTTTTATTATCACAATTATTTGCTGCCTATGGCTACATATATGATTGTCTACGAGTTTGTTGCTGTTGAAGCATGTGACGTGGAAGCTTTAGATATTTGTTCTTGTCGTTGTGTCTTCGCACTACATTTTGCATCTCGCGTGTTGGATTGCATCTTAAGGCATGTTTATTGCATTATTTGCCAGTGTTTGCATGACGTGTTCATAATTCAAGTTACAACGTGCATAAAATCTTGATTTGCAAACTTGAAAGTTTGAAACAATTTTTTATTGGCTTAAATTTAAACTTATCAGCATATATTTTTGAGTTATTGATTCTATTGTGATTTTTTTTATTAATTTGAGATGAATGGATTGGACTTTGATTGTCTACATTTGATTCAGATCTCAAGTTCTCAACTATAAGTTATTAACATGTATCAGCACCACAACCACAAAATAATTACGTATTAATCTTAAAAGTAAAGCTGTCAAGCTGAGTGATCTGAATTTGAGTACCACAAATATAACCACGAACATATCTAGCATAACCAGCCAGCCCGTGCCCAGCTGGCTTTTGAATTTCTTTACGATTATTGAAAAAAATAAAAATTATTTATTATTTAAGAAAGTGCCCCGTTAAACCATAAAATTATGAAAGTGCTCCCATTAATTTAAAAAGATTTCATGGTGGTTCTAGTTTAAATGTCTAATTTTAAATAATTTGATCAACTATTAAACATAACGAAACTTAATAAACACAACAGATTATTAAGATAAAATAATATAAAAACACAATTAAAAGAAAATAGTTTCATTTTTACTCTTCGATCTTTATTCGCTGGTACTTTAAATCAAAAGCATACTTTTTAATTTGTTTGTCATATATCAATGTATAGATTTCATCCTGCTTCCTTAAATCAAGAGTACTTTTGTGTAATTATTTAGTCTATGTTGTCGATATTGAGAAAGATGTTTTTAATTGTATTAATAATGAAACTACCCTACGATATTTTCAACATATAAAGTACCATTGACAAGTCTTCAATGAGGACAATTTGTAATAAGTAAATTTATTATCAATGTCTATTATAGTTGTGATGTTCTATGCTATCTAAATTTTCAAAATTATATTAAAATTTAAATGGAGTGCTTCTCAATTGTGTGCAGTTGCACTCTATGAGGAGCACTAGGGATGTCAATGAGGCGGGGTGAGGTAGGGGTGAGGAGGCATACGCCATTCACATGTGAGAAACGATTACTTCATCCCGGTCCTATTTCTCATTTACTTATTTTATAATAGGCATTAATAATTGGTTTTAGTAAATAAAAATTTAGAAACTTAAATAAAATCATTACTATATTATAAAAGTATTTAAATTATTTAAAAAATCTCCAAATGTTGAAACAATATCTTGAAATAATATCAAAACTAAAAAAAAAACAAATTTGAAGAGAGTAGCACCTTGAGAGAGAAAAGAAAACATAATAATGTTTTAGGGTTGAATAAGAATTATAATATAAGGTTTTCTTTTAGTTATAATCTATTTATATCAAGTAAAAATGAAAAGAAAATTTATCAACTAATATTGTAATTGATAAAATAAAAATTATTGAAAAATTAAAAATTCATAT